>JAOYMZ010042897.1:0-14988 GCA_025802335.1 Pinguicula primuliflora | reverse complement strand
TACAATTTCATTATTATTATTTTATAATTTATTTTATCATAATTTTTTGTTAAATAATATTTAAATAATAAATACTTAACAAAATAAATAATACATATTTTCTAATTTAAGATACACATATTTTAATTTATTATAATATATTATAATTTATTATAATATATTTTATTTTATTTTTTTATTTATATGGTGGAGAGAGGATGGAAGGATTTCCTTCCACCCCATCTCCACCGTTACTCTTCCGTGGATAACACAAAGGTGTTGTCCACGGAAGAGTAACCATATGGCAACCGGCTACCTTCAGGGGGGAAATTTCCCTCCCCATTGCAGGTAGCCTCATGGGGGTGTCATGGTGGGGGTGCCTTATATCATTTTTCAAATGTCACAAGCACGCTTGAAGTAATAGAAGATAATCACATACAGATTATTGCTGCTCAGTCACAACCAAATAAGGTAAAAACTAATGAGATGGCTGGATATAATCAGGCAACGACAGCATGACATATTTAGCGGCCAAAAAGTACATTTTTTAAACCCGAAACAAATTCATTTCATTGAGCGAAAACAAAGTACATGGGCTTATGAACTTCCTAATAAGTATATATAGTCATACTCTAATGACCTTTTATGATAGATGAACAAAGCTTTGTAGGACCTAAATGCACTTAAGTGAGGATTTGAAGAACATAAGAAAAAAGTACGTTCTACACTTTGATGGTCTTAAAATCTTAGGTTTTGGACTTACATGTTGGTACCACCTATCCAGTCCGAACCATCTAAGTGAGAGGTTAAATCATCCTGCCTCCTTAAAATCTTTTCCGGCAAATTTCTGGGAGAGGAAAATCCGATAAAAGAAAAGAGTACGACACTCAACTTACTTCTTTATACAAAACTTGTGAATGGTCTACCCCATGCGTGCCTATCTAGATGAAAAAACGTACATTTTGAAGGAAGAAGATTAAGAGACGGGATAGACCCTTTGTATAAAATTAAACTTTTATCTACGCAAAAATAGGTTGTGCAACTAATTGTTCTTTTCACTAATGTATAATTCTTCCATACTAGCTAGGGGTGAAAATCTCACCCTGCACCGCCGCATCGGTGTGCGATTTTTTTTTTGGTACAATTTTTTTTTCAGCCAATGGGGATATTCGTCTTCTCCTCCAACGTTGAGCACTACCGTTGGCATTACTATTCATCTTCTTCCCCGGCGAATAACTTCCCCGACTTCCACTTTCATGCTTGTCTCGCCTCCCTCAAGCTCACAGCCTACCGGAATTTTCACCCCTAATACTAGCTCAAGTTATAGACATACATATCTCACAATTAAAAGTTGGAAGAATCAATACGTAAGGTTTAAAAAACAATTTACTTAAACTAATGTATAAGTCCAATTCAAGAATTAAAATATTTCGGATGTTGAGTAAGATATTAGGATGTAGCTTGTCTTGTAAAAAAATAGTAATCCCTATTAGTCGTTTTATTACAAATATTCGTTATGAGGGTGTTATTAGTTATCCACCACACAATCAATCATACGAATTACTATCACTACTACCCTCCAAAAATTATCTTTCCTTCGTTTGTCTCCATCCCTTCTTCCTTCATGCCCGTTGCACTTCTCTTTCATCCCGTCTCCTTCATCCCCTACCCTTCTTCAGAAAATCTTGTCACAAGAGAAAATATTTCACTCCTTCAAAAAATCTCGTTGTCACTCCTCGATTTCGTCTGAGATTAGGTTTGTGTTTACGTTCCGTTATTTTGTTTCATCTTAATTGTGTTCTATTCTAATTCAATTAGGTTTGTGCTTAGGTTTCCTTTGAGAATTTTCATATAGATGTTTGTATGTATGCATGTATAGGTTGTTCTGACTCTGAGAGGATGCTGATGTTCCCACCACAAAAGCTCAGCCAGAACAATTAGGTATTCTAAGTTGTTCTTTAATTTGAATGTGGTGTTAGTTTGGTCCTTTTTGCTTGTTTTACTGTAGGCCATAAAACTATTTTCCCGTTTCATTATTTTGTAGGATGATCTGATTGGGGTTGGTACATTGATCTGCAGCACCCGAGCTTCATTGGCAAGGAGAAAGAGAGAATCATGGCACCGTCGCCGCCGCAAACATGGGTCGTATGCATAGCAGAGGGAAGGGTATTTCGGCTTCTGTCTTGCCTTACAAGAGAACACCCCCAAGCTGGCTCAAAATCTCTTCTCAAGATGTAGAGGAAAATATTTGCAAGTTCGCTAAGAAGGGAATGACGCTGTCTCGGATCAGTGTGATTCTTCGTGATTCTCACAGTATTGCTCAGGTTAAGAGCGTCAGTGGAAGCAAGATCCTCCGGATTCTCACGGGCTTGCACCCGAAATTCTTGAGGATTTGTACCACTTGGTCAAGAAGGCTGTGGCCATCAAGAAGCATTTGGAGATGAACCGTAAGGACAAGGACTCCAAATTTAGATTGATTTTGGTGGAGAGCAGGATTCACCGCCTTGCACGTTATTACAAGAAGACCAAGAAGCTCCCTTTAGCACTCTTGTGGCTTAGGCTTCAGGTCTTTCTGTTGCTCTTGATGCCTATTCTGAGACTCACTGGTGCAGTTGATGCTGTTTTAGAACAGATTAGAAAGAAGCCTAAGCTCAGCATTCTAGACAAGACAAAGGACTGGGGAGACTATACGAGGGTGAGAATAGCGGCATGGAAGAACTACATGAACTTGTCAAAATGAAGTTCATGTACTAAACTTGTCCAAAGTTTTTTCTTTCAAGGTGTAATGAAGTTGTCTTGATTTAATTTTTTGGAATCACTCTTTTTGTTGGCGAATAAGATGTTTTGTTGAAGTTTTCGTCATTTTATCTTTGCAAATAATTATGTGTTTATAATTTAAGTTATTTAATATATGGGTAAAATAGTTATTTCACATTTAATTAACTGTTCAATATAATATTATCACACGAAATATTATTGAAATCAAACAATACATTACAAATCAACCAAAATTTCTATATAACGTTATAAATGTTAGCAAACAAGTTTGTTTGATAACAAATCAAACGTAATCAATCTCAATCATAATTTTCAAACCAAATATGGCCTTTATTTTTTAATACAAAAATTTGCTCATCCCCCAAAAAAGTGTTCCGGCAAAATATAAATATTAAGAATAAAAATCATAATGTTGAATATTTTAATTTTAAACTGGAAATCAATTACTTTGATTTTAAATGGCAAGAATATAGTTTCCTTTTTAGGTTGTGGAAGTTGGGACTTATGAGTCTGGGGCAAATCAGTTATCGTGTCAGCGTCAGTGTGAGTATCAGTGTCAGAATCGAATTAAATGCAATGTTTATATACGATCAAAATATAGAAACTAAAGATGTTAACTTCATGGAATAGATTGTTGACTAATATTATATTATAAAATTAAATAAATAATACTTTTATATATCCCCACCCACCATGTTACATTTATATTATATTATAATTTTTTCTCTTGCCAATGGGTGATGGACGGTTATCGATGTGAATCAAGTTTTTTTTCGTTCTTTAATTTATGGGATGTTTTAAGTTCTTGTGCTGGTGTAGAAGTAGCTTTTCAGAAGGTATTCTGAAAAAAGAAACTTTCATTAAAAAAAATGAAAAATATTTGCAAAATGTCTTAAATTTAATATTTTAAATATTTACAAAAATGTCACCGTCAAAAGCACTCCAAAAGCAACCCTAGAGATGTTTCTCACTTTTAGGCTTTTTTTGACTTTTCCACCGCAAAAGTCAGAAGTCAAACAACAAAAGCTTAATTCGCAAATACTGTAAACTGACTTTTCAACTACCAAAAGTCAAAAGGTGCTTTTTAGAAGATGTTGCAAACACCCACTTAGTCGATATAACTAAAATAGTTAAACTCAATGCTCTACTATAATAGATTACAAACTATTGTAGGAAGTTACGTCACACTTGTCAAACCATGTGTTACAGGCTCATATTGTTAAAGAGATTTGAACCCATTACATGTGAGTACAATTATCATTGTCATAATCATTACGTCAACCACTATTTGACACTAAAGTAAGGTTTAATTGTAGCTATTATAGAAAATCACCAACTATTTTTTTTTGTAAAGGAAAGTTTGATTCCTCAAAGTATTTATAAAATACAAATTTGTTTGGACCGATATGAAGGTCCAACATTTAGATCACCGCTTTACACGGGAGCAGCTACATCCTAAGAATAAAACTTACATATTTGTGTTAGTCACTGATCTTAGGATCCTAATCCAATCCGTCCAAGTAAAAAACAGAATGAACTAGACCTCGAGCTTGGATCCAATGTCACACTGTTAGTTGGATATGATCTTCAGTCATTTTTGAGTTTTCATGCCAACCTCCACATCAAATTTAACTTTGTTTCTCTCATTCCAGAAGCACCAATCTCTAATTCAACCAATACGGCCTAACCACCCTGCCCGAACATGCACCTAAGAGAAATTATCTACCTTGATGTTTTCCTTATTTGCCTTGAGTGTGTTCTTGAGCATCTAGCCTCACTTCTCGGCTGCGCGTGCAAGGTATGATATTTTTACGAGATATACCTTAATACAATAATTAAATTTGATTAATTAATGAGTCAATTTCAACATTTTTGGACCGAGGGATTTCATTCCCTTGGGCTAGAATTGATGGGCTTGTTACATTTCATAAATCCACAATTGAAAGCCTTTGATTTTCCCAACCTTGGAGGAGAAGGTAGCCTTGGAGGACAAGATGGTCTATCTAATGTGAAACTTGAACCTATAAACCTACCTAAACCTACTTGCTCACCATCATGGACCAAGGAGAAGGAAGAGGAAGCTTAGGGAGATCCATCACACGTGAAGCTTGAGTAGGAGATTTCTAAGAGGTGAGTGGTGATTCCTGACTACGAGATGGGCAAAAGCATGATTAGAGAACGGGTTTATGTGCTATTGTGTGGTTTAATGGCTTATGAATGTGCTGAATGATTATTTTGGGGTAACTAAGAAGAGATTTTTGATCACGCTCTGTTTTGGGGGGAATTATGGGTGGTTTTGATAACTGTTTGAAGGTGGTTTTCGTGAGAAATATGAATGCATGATTTGTGTGCGATTTTTGAATTGAAGAAACACTAGATCTGTTCTTGAAATGAGATGATTCGGTGCTGAATGACTTGTGTGAGATTTTAGAACAAATGAACCTCTGATCAGTCCTTGAATCGAAATGATTTTGAGCTGAATGTTGCCTGGTCTGACCTGCTGTGTGATGAACGATTTGTTGCTGAACTTGCTGTATGAGGAACGGATGTTGCACGAGCTTGCTGAGCGAGGAATGCACGAACTAATCTGTTAGTGTGGTGTGCTCTGTTTCCCCTAGATCGCCAATGCTGGCACGCAATGCTGTTTTTCGGAAGCTCGTGGCTCAGCTGGTGATGGCCAACAACACGAAATGGATTGTGCTGGAAGACAGGGGCATAGTCAGTGGATAACGAGCTGCAGCAGATGGTCGTGCTGTCGCAAACTGCCCAATGAGTTGAAGTCGTGTGTTGCCGGGGACGGTGATGTAGACGTGCCGGCAATGGGTGATCCGGTCGCTGCTAGGATGGACTAGAACAGGTGGCATCCCATGGTGGGTACGAGACATTTTGTACCGAGAAATAGGCAATGGGAATGGAAGAACCGACGTACGGCTGCACCGCTGTCGTGGATGCTCGACAGAAGTAGCCGATATGATCATGAAGGTGAGATCATTGGAGACGGCATCTTGTGGCTCATCGGGAAGTCACATGAAATACGCCAAGGGGTTGGAGATCGGGAACGTACGGCTATCGCCAGTGACCGTGTAGCCGCCTTCCGGCTATGATGGACGTAGACCCATGGTTGTCGGGGTGTTCGTTGATCGATAATGTCTACGATAACGTTAATTGAATGGGTATGATATTTGAGTTGGTTAATTGTGGATTAGTTGATTTAATGACGTATGATATGATCTTATGTGTTTTTGGAAGTTTTATGAGAAATGACGGATTTATTCATTGAATAGAATCCACATTTGTATTAAATTTGAGGATAACCACCTACTGAGATTTTCGATGCTCACACCCCTACGTGAATATTTTCTTGCAGAGTCATCACAGTTTGACGAGGATTGAGGAGTCAAGAACCGGGGTCAAGACATGTTTTCCTTATTTTTATGACTTGTGTTATTATGCGAACACGAATGAATTCATGTAATATTCGTATTTGGTTATGTATCAGATTAGTATCCGACTATTTGGCACGAATAATGATATTTTGGATTGTGGATGTTTATGCATTATTACATTATTTATAACTTTTATGGAATTGCTTGTGAATTAATGGACTTGGGTATAGCCAGAAGGCTATACTACCATAACGAATTCGTAGCTCAAAATTGGGCTCGTTACAACGACTATTCCCTTAATTCACGAGTGCGAATTGAGAGCATTATAAAGAGAATTTTTTAGCTGGAGTTAGGGGAAGGGGAAATATGTAGAGCGACAATTGAGAGTTAATCTAGACTTATATTGTGCCAATTACGAGATTTGGGCTACCTAGTAGCCTTTCTTATTAAATCCCAATTTATTTGTGCTCGTAATGTGGCTACAAATCCCATATTTCCAATATAAATCTCGAAATTTCACATACCTTACACAGGAAAGTCTGGAAGTCGAGTATTTCAAGGATTCATCACAAAGCTTTCTCACGAAAATGACCAAGTCTTGATAGTAGACTTTCCTAAAATATGAGTGTGCTTTCCTACTCATTTCTGCACTCTGGAAGCATTATCTTGACACACTTCCTTTTAAAAAGTTTTGACTCCAAGATCAACATTATTTCTAAAGACAATACCTGGAAAAGATCAACGCAAAGAGGGATAGAAATCACTCAAATCAGTTTTGAGTTGGGCATTTCTCCTTCTTGCAGAATTAGGGTGTCTTCTTCTTTGATTGATATCTTCCTCCTTAGGGCTCCCCAAGTAAGCTGATTAGTTCCGTAGCTTCTTAAGATGATGTAGATGATATCCAAGTGCTATGATCATCCATAGCTTCAGTCAAAAGCTCGGATCATGCCCTCAAAAATGGGTGAAGGCACTATTTGTCTTTTAAGTTTTTTGGGTAAAAGTCTTCATATCATCATCGGTTTCTTCTTTTCCTTGGCCATAACTGATTTGATCTTCACTCTTCAAGGTAATATAAGGTATCTAGTATAGAAATAGGCTCAAAATAATATCTTGAATGGACTTGAGTGTGAAACTGTGAAGGTTCAAGATGGGGATAAAGGTACATCTTCTTTCTTCTTCTTCTTCCAAAGTGTCTTTGAACTTGAGCAGTTTTTGAACTTGCACTCAAAACATCATAAATTCAACAAATAAGCCTTATATGATTTTGATACTCATAATACATCAAAACATGATAATTAAGAATAAATATTAGTCGAAAGTATGCTTAACAACCTTTGATTAAGGGGTACAAATTAGCCTTGATCGATTACCCATAGGAGTGACTCGTTTATGGCCAAGGAAAAAGCAGAACATCAAGGATGACTTGAATATATTGACTAAAGTACTTGAATAAAAATAGTGTAATCAACCATTTTTGAGGGAATGATCTGAGCTCATGGGTGATGCTATTATTGATGCAAGCATATCTACATCTTATAAAACACCTCGGGAAGTCTTGGAACTAATCATCACACTCTGGAGAGCCCTCAGGAAGCATGGATCAATCAAAGAAGATGATAACCCAAATCTGTGAGAAGGAAGATTTTCAGACTTGAAGTGATTTCGGTGGGACATAACTAAATGCCCTTTAACCTTTTCCAGATGGTGTCTACAAAAAATTGTATATCTCGGATTCTTCTGCAACATTTCAGAAGGAAGTTTTCCCATAAGATGCCTCCAGTGATCAAAATCAATAAGGAAGTATATTGACATTTTTAGAAAGTCTACTTCTATCCTTGTCCATTTCTCGAGTGAAATTTTGTGATGAACCCTTGTAGAAGATAACTTCCTGCCCTTACGCAAATTTATATGGACTAAATTAGAGGTCTATTCCAACCTAGAGGCGCAAGGAAGTCCAGGTTCAAGGACAAGAATCATGGAAACCCCGTGACCACAGTTGAACACACACAGAGATAAATATGAG
Source organism: Pinguicula primuliflora (assembly GCA_025802335.1). Lineage (NCBI taxonomy): Eukaryota > Viridiplantae > Streptophyta > Magnoliopsida > Lamiales > Lentibulariaceae > Pinguicula > Pinguicula primuliflora. Next base: position 6,822 of record JAOYMZ010042897.1, on the reverse strand, counting down.
GACTCCTTACCCTAGTATTACTTGTATTTTCATTTTTTTCCTATTAAAGGGAGATTGATCCCTGAACTGGACATGACATATTTTAGTTTAGTACTTTTTACATATTTTTAACATAGAAACAAGGAGAGCTTGTCATCACTCTCCCCTTCTTTGCATTTTTAGTTAGGTTATGCAATAAAGAGCAAGTTCTTCCTTTGATTTCTCATTCTCTATGAAGCTGATTTCCTAACTATTGCTTGTTTCTCTTACCATGATCGGATAAATGATAAGATCAATCCATATCACAATTTGAGCTTATTTAGTTTAGCATTTTTTATTATATTATCCCTTAATCACTTCATTATTGCCGTATTGTGTGCTTATTTGTGTTGATTCAGATTCATAGATAGATCAAATGTAGCAGAACTGTGCAGATTTGTGAAGAAATGAGCAAAATGGCCGAAGTTCAAGTAATGAAGTGCATACTTGGTGATCTATGATCCATTTCATATTCAAGTGATGGTCCAAGGTCAAGTGGAACATGTTATCGTGTGTTATACACAAAACTTAGAGCCAAAGACACCAAGAGACACGACATTGCCAAAACTAGAAAGAGCCAACGACTCTACAAGATGCTGCTTGGCCAAAACTGGGAAGAGTCCAAAGGTGACTGATCTGCCCTTCAAATGGCTATATTTGCCAAACCAGATCGAGGGCGGGTCTGTCCTTTCACAGAGACGTATTTCAAGGAGTCCTCTACAAGTCCTCTACATACATGATTGACAATAAATGCATCGAAGACCAACTTTTAGGGGATTTATCCATATCGGGTAAAAGCAAGGGGTGGAATGTCATTCCAGTCGCTTGTATCGACGAGATCGTCTAAACCAGGTAGAGGGTAGTGACGAACTTTCACCAGAATGAAGCCAAAAGAGTCCTCTACAAGTCATACATACATGTTACATACACGGGAGGCCGCGAGGATAGAGTTTAAAAGGATTTGGCTTTATCAGGTCAAATGAAAGATGCAAAGACCAAGCGCCCCTTGTATCGAGCACAACTTGCAACCGACTTGGAGGGCAGCTGCTGCATCTTCTTGCTTGTATAAGCTCATGCATTAAGTGTGGGCTAATTGTGTAGACTTAGGGGTTCAGTTGAGCCCAACTTTACTATTTTTGAACATTTCTTGTTGAATTATTTGAACCATTCTTGCTATGTTACATGACTATGTACTGATTTGCGCATCTCAAGTTCTTTTAATTCGAGTAGCTTGCGTATCTTATTGATTTATAACTGGTGAAATGCCACCCTGTAGATTTGACATAGGCATAGTCACACTGCCATCCTTGGGGCATTGCCCCTAACTTGTGGTGTCGTGTTAAAGAGCAAGACAACCCAGCCCTTAGTTGAGCAAAAGCTCCAACTACATTTATCAATTGGGCGTCTTTGGGGTACTACCCCTAACTTGGCTCTAAGTTGGTTAGACTGGCTATCACCTTGACCATAGGGGTAGTCATACATGTGTTTTGTGGAGTTAATTAGCAAGAGTTATTAAAGTGGTTCAATAAGCAAGTCATTAGTGGTAAAGTAAGCCAATACACCCAAGCCCTAAGTCATCTCTCTATTTTGTGTTCTATCTCTATTTGAGTTGCGATTTAGAACTAAGTGTTTTCTTGGCATTTGTTCTACACTCGTCAAATTGATTTTAGAGGATTGGGGCAAAAGTGTTTCTTTCATTCATGACATAGGTATTTATTTATACAATAGACGGTAAATGAGTTAAATACCCTTAATAATCTACCAACAGTCCTCCTCAAGATGGGTGAAAGATATCTAATAAGTTCATCTTGTTACAAAAACGGGATAAATCTATAGAGCTAAGTGTTTTGGTGAGTTAGTCAGCTACTTGCTCCTTTGTGACCACATGACTCAGCTCCATCAATCCACAATCCAGCTTTTCTTTGATGAAGAACCTGTCAATCTCCATATGTTCGGTCTTATCGTGCAGGACAGGATTACTGGCGATACTAATTGCAGCCCGACTATCACACCACAATATCATCTTGGTCCCTTGCTCCAACTTGATCTCTGACAGTAACAGTTTCAACCATAACATCTCAGCAACTCCTAAAGCCATCGCTCGATACTCTGCCTCAGCTATCGATCTTACAACCTCCTGCTGTTTATTACTCTTGGATGAGACCGGTTCACTCCTGCAAACATGTAATACCCAGAGGTCGATCTCCTATAATCAGTATAACTCGTCCAATCAGCATCATAGAGTCCCTCAATGTCTAAGTGACCACTCTTCCTGAAAATCAGCCCCTTGCTAGGTGCACTCTCCAGGTACCTCAGAATATGATACACAACATCTATATGATCTTTCCTAGGATCATGCATATAACAACTCACCACACTCATGACAAATAATATGTCAGGTCGAGTGTGAGTCAGATAGATCAATCTGCCCACCAATCTCTGATATCTCTTCCAAGCGACCGGTTCTCCTCCATCTGCTCTCAACTTGTCCTTCTGGTCAATAGGTATAGCTGCTGACTTACATCCCATCATTGCAGTATCAGTGAGGAGGTCCAATGTATACTTCATCTGTGACAGAACTATCTCATCTACCTCAAACTCACTTTCCAACTTTTCCTTCAACTGAGCAATCTCACTCTCATCATCACTCGTGATGATCATATCATCCACATATACTGCCAGAATGGTGATATGACCCCTATGATGTCTGAAAAATACTGTATGATCAGCATTAACCTGTCGATAGTCCATGCCTGTCATAGCTTTTCGAAACCTGTCAAACCATGCTCAGGGAGACTGCTTCAATCCATAAAGAGATTTCTTGAGTCTAAGAACTTTACTCACTTTGTCCTTGGTCTCGAACCCAGACGGTATCTTCATGTACACCTCCTCAAGCAAGTCACCATGAAGAAATGCATTCTTCACATCAAGCTGGTACAATTTCCATCATCCATTGACCATCAGGGAGACAAGTGTCCTCACTGTACTCATCTTTACCATGGATGCAAAGGTCTCATCATAGTCTATGCCGTATGTTTGACTATACCCCTTTGTCACCAACCATGCTTTATATCGTTCAATGCGTCCCTCTGGGTTCTGCTTCAGGGTGTAAACCCACTTACATCCAATAACTTTCTTTCCTGATGGTAGTACCACCAACTCCCAAGTCTTGTTCTTCTCAAGAGCTCCAAATTCTTCAAATATAGTTGTCTTCTACTTTGGTTAAGTCTTCGCAACCTACCACGAGTTAGGAATAGAGACCATGTCCAATGAGGTAATGAATGTCTCATGTGCAGGTGACAAATGAGAATATGACACATAATCGTCAATATCATAACCATATCGATCAGGAGGAACCCTCGCATTAATACGAGAGGATCTCCGCTCTAAAACATGGGTATGGGTAGAAGAAAGAGGAACTATATCACCTGTGGGATCAAGAGCCGTATCCAAGATAGGCATCTCCGGAGAATGGATAGGTGAGGGACTGGAAGGTAGTTCTCGAACCAACACTGTATTCTCTCCCTGGACCTGAGCCTCACCACCATCATGTGAACTCTCAAGTTCATCAACTCTAACCGACACAGTAGGACAGGGGATAAAGCCCACACTCACAACACTCCCAGACCTAGTCCTACTACTCAAATCTCCATCTTCAATACCACTATCCACTCTACAACACACATCCGATATTCACTAAAAGGAGAAGTAATCTAAGTAAAATACGGCTCATGCTCTTGGAATGTGACATCCATACTCAGAGATAGTCGCCTCTCGACAGCGCTCCAACATGCATATCCCTTTTGAGTCGCAGCATATCACACAAATATACATTTTAGTGCCCGAGAATCCAACTTACCAATAGAGGGGCGGCGATCCTGTACAAAACAAACACAACCAAAAATCCACAATGGAAGGAGCTCTCCCCTTTGACCAGTCAACACCTCAAAGGGAGACTTCCAGTCTAATACACGAGAAGGCTTCCGGTTAATCAACCGAGCAACAGTCAAAACAACCTGTCCCCGTAAGTGCTTGGGAACATTCAACGAAATCATCATGCTCCGGACAACCTCAAGAAGATAACAGTTCTTCCGTTCAGCCACCCCATTCCGTTCTGATGTGTATGGGCATGTGGTCTGATGAATGATATCGTGAGTGGACATATACTCACCAAAAGCAAGATCGGTATACCCGGTATCATTATTAGAGCGCAACACTTTGACGACTGCACTAAATTGAGTTTGAACATTCTTGTGAAAATCCTTAAAACAAGTGAAAATTTCATTCTTACTTTTCATCAAATAAATCCATGTCACACGAGAGCAACAGTAAATAAAGGACACGAAATACCGAAAATCATGCACAACAGCTGTGGGGCAGGGTCCCCATACATTAGAATGAATCACGTCAAAGACAGACGAACTTCTACTACCAATACTAGTATAGGAGCTCCTTGTATGTTTGTCAAACTCACATGCATCCTATACCAGTTTTTCTTTCTTCGCTTGCCCTGACAGGGATGGGTACAAGCGACTCAAAACACTAAACGAAGGATGACCAAGTCGCCTATGATGAAGCATCAATAAGTCCTCCACATAACTACCACTAGAACTAGCGACAAGAGACGAAGGAGCGGAGTCTATGCCATCCTAATCAAGATACCACAAACCTTTATGCCATGTCTCGGTCCCCAAATAACATCATGTCCCCTTCTTCCGGAAGATCACTTTAGGAATATCATACGAGACAACGTAATTCAATTGAAGAATAATAACACTAATGGATAAGAAATTTATCGGAAAAGATGGAGCATGTAAAACATCCGATAGTGTTATTATTCTTCATGGAGCTAAAGAATTAGTGTACCTCACTGTACCCTAACCAACCACGGGCTAAGCAGTTCCATCAGCAGTATGAATACTCTCTGATACTGGTAGATGAGTATAAGATGAGAACCCCTCAATAGAGCCAGTAACATGGCGGGCAGCACCTCAGCCAACTATCCAATCTGTCCAGCGTGAAATCGAGGTCAAAGTCTGTGTCTATGCAGAAGATGCAGAAGCAAACTCACCAGATACCCCAAGTACTTGTACAAATGTGACTTGAACTTTTAGAAACTTAGAATCCACTTTTTTCAAGAAATCCAATTCTTCCCCCATAATCACTCAATTTCCACAATCCACAAAGAAAACTTCAAAGTCAATAAATCAACAACCACAATTTATCTCAAATCTGCAACTCCCACAACTTCAAAATCTCCACAATTCAATTCAACTCAATCAACAATCCTAACTCCATAATCAACAACCCAATAATTGACAATCACAATCGACAATCGTCAATTGTCAAATAACAATCAACGAAATTCAATCACAAGCTAACCTCAAATCCACATTACAAATCTAATCTACCATTCCTACTCAAATCAACAACTCAAGACATCCCACCAATCCAACTACACTCCACAATACCTAATATATTTTCCAGATTCAACAATTCATAACAATAAGAGATAGAATTAAATCACAAAATTCCCTCATCAAACACCATCAGTATCCTTCAAATCCAAGAATAATCATGTTTCCTTTTTCAAGCCACACGTGGACATAGAAGAAGAGGCAGCCGGAAGTTAATTCCACAATGTGAAAAACACTCTAGATTCCTCACCAATTAGAGTCAAAATCTGACCCTTAAATCCTTATTTTCAGCAGCGGAACGTACATTTGACGGGTGAATGCCAACATCCACGAAGAATAGAATGGGGAAAGGTAAAGTGGGGCGTCGGGAAAAATAGTTGGGAGATGCGCTGCCATAGGATGGCCGACCATCGGTAGCGCACGACTGCGGGTTGTCTGATGTGTGGCGTGTGCCCAAATCCGAGCGCGTACAACGTGTGGTTATGGGAGATGGCCAGCACAGGTGGTACGCAGCTGGAGATAGTCGGCGGGCAGTATAGACGGCGAGTAGGAGGCGACAACACGGTGACAGAGGTGGCGGTGCCGTGAGATTAGGTTTTTTGAACCTCACCGATACCAAATTAATTTTAGAGAATTAGAGCAAAGTTTTTCTTTCATTCATCACATAGTTATTTATACAATAGACAGTAAATGACTTAAATATCCTTAATAATCTACAACCGTCTAGCTTTCAAATGCAATTGGTTTCATGTAATTCTATTTAATAGATTATTAGATAAAATCTCCTGAATATTAAGTTACTTTGATAGGTTTTGTGATTTAGTTACAGTTGATAAGTCACTGTCTGTGGATCATGGTCTTTGCTCAACAACATTATATTATAACTTGATATTGTGCATGATCATAAGAAAACATCAAGTGACTGAAATAGTATACAAACATGAAGGCCAAAAACTAAAATAGAAACGGTTGACAAAAGGACATGCGAAATATTTTGGGGTGTTCGTGTTCCTATACATGAACCTGATATTTATGGGGATATGCATATGAACAATATGTCGAACATATTGTGCCGAGTTATCTCATATAATGCTGAAATGTATTCTCGGTCATCCGACGGCTGAGATCATTTAATTTAAAATTGTATTCTCGCTGGTCAATTGACCCGAATTTGCCTTGTTGTCAAAACTTTTCCCCATAATAAAGATATTTGGCCCCCAAATAATGACCACCATTTGGGTCCAAAGATATTTTCGTATTTTCATTGATATAATTGATTTTATTTTCTTTACTATTAATTTATTTATAAAAAAATTTATACAACAAAAATAAATTAATATAATTTTAATGTTTGGGTTTATAAAATTTAGGATTATATGGTAAACGG
>JAOYMZ010042886.1:0-14988 GCA_025802335.1 Pinguicula primuliflora | reverse complement strand
ACAAATATGCTTGATTAAATCCTAGCAAAATATGTAGTGAATTAAGCTTAAGTTGTTACAACATAAAATCTAGTACCTGAATTCATAAGATAGTGGAAAAGTGCATGTTTTGAGCTTAAATCTTGGTATTTAGGGAATGAAATGTACTAAAATGTAGCATGAAATAAGCCCTAATTAGGTGCTTATCACCAGCGCCACCAACGATCATAATTACAACCCAAGATAGCCAATCCTGATAGTAATTGTACGTTTAATGGCCTAGCTCACTTTCGGGTCTGGTCTGTATAATTGCTACTCCTGATCAATAAAATCTTATTTAAAAAAAAAGGAAAATTCTTGAGTATGCTCAAGACAAGGAATGAAGAACACTTGGTAGGTGTTCTAATCCATGAGGATGTTGAAAATTGGAATAGATCCGACTCCCGCAAGTCGAACTAGGCAAGTCCTGTTGAGATGTGAATATTTATATTATCTGGACTATCGCAATTAACCTCAAAGGCTTTCGGTCCATCAACAATCGTAACCTTTTTGTTAGCTTGTGTTATTGGGTGCCCTCTCATTTTTTTGTGTGTAGGTGTATTGAGGCCCAAGATACTTTTTTTTTCTGGTCGTTCGACTATTATCAACTCTGATACCAAGTTAAAATTTAAAACAAACCCACCGGTGGGTTCGGACCCGTGCGTATGTGTACGCGTGGGCTAATATATAATGGATGTGGAGTTATACTCTTAAAAGTTAAAGTACAAAGGCAATAGAGTGAAGCACCACATTTTATTATATACAGGTTGGTTTATCTATTTGTAATCGGTATGAGACAATTAACTCTAACACCCTCCCGCAAGCCCAACTGGGAAAACCCTGTTGAGACTTGATTATTTATATTATCTAGGCTATTCCAATTAATCTCAAAGGTTCTAGGTCCATCAACAATCGTAGCTTTTTTGTAGCTTGTATCATTAGGTGCCTCTCATTTTTTTTGTGGGTAGATGTACTGAGTCTCATGGATCTTTTTTCGGTCGTTAGATCATTATCTGCTCTGATACCAAGTTGAAAATTGACCCGCATTTCGTAGGACTCAGGTCTCGTGTGCGCAGGTGCGCGTGTGTGGGCCAAAGGATGATGTGTGTTATTCTCATTAAAATATTTAGCCCAAGGTGATTGATTGTAACACCACATTCTTATTTGAGTTGTTTAATAATTCTTTCTCCAATATGTATTGGACAACATTCCAATACTCTCCTCAAGTCCAACTTGGTAAATCTTGTTGAATTTGGATAACAATGACCAAATTGAGCCAAGCCTCCATGGCTCCCCCACCCATGAGTACAATCACTCCAGACTCCCCTCCGGATACAGACTTGGGTCCCAGACTGCCCACTCCGATATTTAAAAGAAATCGAGAAATCTAGCCCAACCCAAAAATACGGATCATGGGCTGCCAGGCCCATAATCGAGTCTTGGACCTTGAATAAATTGAGCCCATAAATACGGGTCTCGTGTGTGTGGGTGTACGTGTGGGGTGAATTGATTAGGAATGTGAGCGTCATCATTAAAACCTTGAGCTTAAGGTGATAAATTCTCCCCACAATTCTTATTTAAACTAATCCAACTAAGATTTCACAACCGGTGTGCGACAAACAATTCAACACTCTCCCTCAAGTCCTACTAGGCAAGCCCTGTTGGACTTGAACACCCACATCATATAATTGCAGTGGAAACATTTGGGCCTCAACCTGGTCTCCGATACTAGAAAGAAATCTAGCCCGGACCATAAATATGGGTCACGACCCACCCGAACCATAAATACGGATCACGGACTTTAAATAAATCGAGCCCATAAATACGGTGTGGGGGTTAATTTACTAGGAATATGGGTATCATCATTAAAATCCTGAGCTCAAAGTGATAGATTGTAGCACCACATTCCTATTTAAGTTGTTTAATGATTCTTTCTCCAATTGGTATAGGACAACATTCCAATACTCCTCTTCAAGTCCAACTAGGTAAACCCTGTTGACTTGGATAACAATGGCCAAATTGGGCCAAACTCCATGCCCCCACCTATGAGTACAATCACTCTGGACTCCTATCCTGAAATAATCTCGGGCCTCAGACTTCCCGCTCTGATACAAAGTTAAAAATTAGAACAGACCCGACCTTTGGTGTGGGCCCGTGTGTGTGCGCACACGTGAGTCAATATATAATGAATGTGAGCTTACACTCTTAAAAGCCAAGGTAACAGGACAATAGAGTAAGGTGCCACACATCATTATTTACCGGTTGGTTTATTTGTTTGTAATCGGTACGGGACAAATATCTCTAACAGTGGGTATCTTTACTGGTTGGGAAAATCACTTAGGTCAAGGGTGGGGAGTTTTGGAATTTTTAATTGAATGGATCGTGAAAACTCAAAATCTTTAACTATGGTGTTTGCCATCTTGTTTGCGGTTTAATTTAGGTTTCTTGTTGCTGGTTATTAGTGTGTGGGGGGTGGGGAGTGGGGGGACTATTTTCTAACATAGAATCGGGGCAGCCGATCTAGACCCGTGATTGGTTTCAGAGGACGTCCATAGAAAAATAAACTCACTAATGGGGAGCCCATGGGAGATTTGACCCAAATTAGGTATTGTCTATGGGGGGCCTTTGATGAATATTTCCGAGATTCTTGTAACTATTTCCCAGAAAAGTAGCGAGCATTGACACCATAATTTGTGTGACCCAATTGGCATTATCGTGTGTTAATCCAAGTCTCAACATGATTGATCTAGTTGAACTTGAGGGGGAGTGTTGAGAATGTCCCACACAAATTTGGGACAAAAATATCAACCAACCTATAAGAAAATATTGTGCAATAATCAATCATCTTAAGCTCATGATTTAAATGAGAGAAACTCAAATCTTCTTTATAAGTAGGTCTACACGTGCACCTGCACACACGTGCCCCAAGTACAAAAAGGGAGTTTATTTTGTTTTATTTTTTTTGAAAATTGAAGTTTTATTAAAAACGAAATTTTATATTTACACATTTACATATCCTATCTATTTTTCTTCATCCTTGGTTTTTTCGCCCGAAATTCATCTTCTTCTCTGGCGTGTCATCGGACCAACGATTGATCTTGGAGGACTTGGATTGGATCAGTGAGCCATGTTTCGACAACCACAAAAGATGTGTTCTTCTTCTTAGCTTTCAATTTAAACCAAAACCATACCTGAAATTGAATGTTTTGTAAGATGTGTAGCATTTTCCAATCCCAATTCTTGAATTGTTTTTGGTTCTTGTTTTTCTAGATTTGCCAGATGACTGTTGACCAAATGGATGCCCAAACATTTTCTTTGATTCCTGGAGGTTTGAGGCTCATGAACTCTGCTGCGGTCAGCCCTCTCAGAATGTGAGTTTGCACCTTTAGCCATGATAGAATGTGCTTCCATAACTCTGTTGTGACTGAGCATTCCTGAAATATGTGCACATTTGTCTCCATTTCATTGTTGCATAGAAGACAGTTTGCATCTTGTGCGTGTTTGATAATTTGTTTGTGAAGTAGATTCTGCTTTGTTGGTAATCGATCTTGCTTCATTTTCCATGTGTGAATTGAAATTTTTGCTGGTAGATGTGCATTCCAGACTCCTGATAGCTCTTGTTGATGTGTGCTGTTCATTGTTGTTTGTTGCTGACTTTGGAGAATGTTGTATCCTTCACGTACTGCGTACTTGCCTTGTTTGCCTGTTCTGAAAACCCACCTATCCTGTGCAAATTCCTGCAATGTGACTGTTGATAAGATGATATTCAGATCTTGTAGCTCTTCTTCTTCTAGAGGATTAAGTTCACGTTTCCAAGTCCAATTGTAACTCCATGAGTGTGCATTCCAGGAGCCATGCTGAGCCACTGTGAGATCCTTGGTTCTTGTCTTTGTGTATAGCCTTGGAAATCTTTGAGCCAGTGTTTGTTGTCCTGTCCAATTATCTTGCCAGAACTTGACTGTTGATCCATCTCCTACTTTAATGTCCCAGTGTTCTGTAAACCATGCTTCAGATAAAATGTTTTGCACATCTTTCCACCAGAATGATTGGGACCTGGCTCCTCTTCTCCTGCCTCTTTGTCTGGGTTGTGTTGTTGTGACTCCCTTCAGCTCTTTCATTCTCCCAACTTGTAGTCTCCCTTCTTGTGCATACTTGGATCTCAGAATCTGTATCCAGAGGCTGTTTTCCCGCAATAAAATTCTTGCACCCCATTTTTCAAGAAAAGATTTGTTAGTATCATTTAAATTTCTAAGCCCCAATCCCCCTTCGTTTTTGGTTGAGCAAATTTTCTCCCAGGCTACCCAGTGTATCTTTTTGTGATCCTGTATATCACCACAGAAAAAAATTCCTAATAAGTTGTTCAATGAGGTTTAAAACAATCCTAGGTGCCCTAAGGTATGATAGATAGTAGCATGGAAGAGCTGATAACACTGAATTGATGAGCACAGACCTTCCTCCTACCGAAAGAACTCTATTTTCCCACTTTTGTAATCTGGTTCTGACCTTGTCAATGACTGGTTTCCATGTAGAAGCTCTTCTAGGATTTGTTCCAACATGTAACCCTAGATAAATGAAAGGAATATGGCCTACTCGACAGTTCAGAAACTTGGCCATTTCTTGTGTTTTTGTGTCAAATATGTTCATTCCAATAATGCTGCTTTTCTCAAAATTTATCTTCAGTCCAGACATCAGCTCAAAACTTCTCAGCACAGCTTTGAATCCTCAAATATTCTTCCATGTGGCCTGACCAAATAAGATTGTGTCCTCGAATCCTCGAATATTCTTACATGAATTGAAGACCTCACACTTGAGATATATGAATAATACAAATTTAGTGCCCGCAAGGCTCAAAATTTTAAAATATCGTCCTAATGCTTTTGGCTGATCACTTGAAAAGATCAAATATACAATGAATGAACATGCTTTACCTGCTTGGTTATGCCATGTTGAACTTTGCTACAGAGTCATTGGTTCTCTGAACTTCTAATACCATTCGGTTGGTAGTAGCTTTTGAACTATCTTGATTGTGTTCTTTGTGATAGCTGATCCTATTCCCTGCTTATCCCTTTCAAGCAAAATGTTGATCTCTTGTGGAATGTTGCCATCATTATAGAGTTTCTCCCCTTCAGTCGCTCCCCACTTGGCAAGCAAGTTGGCAACCTCATTCGTGAAGTTAACTATCAATATGAGCAGATTAGATAGGGTACTGGTTAATGACAAATGGGTTGGGAATCAGCAGCAATGGATCCAGGAGGGATTACAAAGGCTAGACTCGGACCACTGTCCAGTTCTCATAATGGACAGAGTGATTAACTGGGACCCCAAACCATTAAGAACATTAGATTGCTGGCTGGAAGATAAAGAATTGTGGATCTAGTATCTCATAAATGGCAGGAGACTGTTATTCCTGGATTTAGAGGATACCGCATCAGAGAAAAATTGAAAGTGCTCAGGGCCTGCATTCGGACATGGAACACTGATAACAATATGTATTCTGAAGCCAGACTGAGAAGGTTAAAAGATGAATTAGCTGACCTAAAAAGCAAAGCAGAAACTGGACAAGTTCTGAACACAGAAAAGATTCGTGCACAGGAAATATAGAATGATATTCAGACCATCCAGAATATTGAGAAATGCACTTGGTTCCAAAAATCCAGAATATCCTGGTTACGGCAAGGGAACGAAAATTCAAGGATCTTTCACAATTGTGTCAAAAGTAACAGAGTTAGAGATGGAATATCAGGTATATCCGATGGAACAAGATGGCTTGACACTCCTGGCGAGGTAAAAAATCACTTCAGGCATTGTTTTGAACAAAGATACCAAGAACCTATTCAATTAAGACCCAAGCTGGCCAGAGGGACTCGAAGAACATTGAGTGAAACTGCAGCTAACAGCTTAATCATCCCCTTCTCAGAAACTGAAATTTTAGCTGCAGTGACAAGTTGTGGAGGCAGGAAAAGCCCTGGTCCTGCCGGGATGAACTTCAACTTTATCAAAAAATTCCTCCCACAGATGAAAGAAGACATTATTGGTATGATGGAAGAGTTTCACCATCATGGGAAAACTGTGAGGGGGGATAATGCAGCTCATATCACACTGCTAGCCAAGAAAAAGTCCCCCCAAAAGGTAGACGACTATCGCCCAATTACCCTAGTTGGTAGTTTCTATAAAATCTTGGCTAAGTGCTTGGCTATTAGAATTCGTTCAGTGCTGCCAGAGGTTATATCAGATCACCAAACAGCTTTCTTGGCAGGTCTACAAATACTGGATGGGGTGCTTTGTGTGAATGAAATGGTATTTCAAGCTCAGAAAACACAAGAGCCACTATTGATATTCAAGCTGGACTTTGAAAAGGCGTTTGATTCGGTCAGTTGGCAATTTTTGGACAATATGACTGATAATCTGGGATTTCCTGCTAAATGGCGAGGATGGATACAGGAATGCCTCAAATCGGCTATGGATTCAATCCTAATTAACGGTAGTCCCTCTGCTGAATTTATTCCTCAACGAGGTCTAAGGCAAGGCTGTCCATTATTCCCATTCCTCTATCTGATTGTAGCAGAAGGTTTGGATCAGTTGCTGAAAATGGCAGTTCAGGAAGGATTACTGGAACCAATGGAAGTTGGTGCAGACAGGGTTAAGATATCACATCTTCAGTTCGCCGATGAGACGATACTGTTTGGGAAATGTACTTGGGCGAACATCAAAATCTTTGAGGCAGTTCTGAGGAGCTTTGAACTCATGTCTGGTCTGAGAATCAACTACAAGAAAAGTAGTTTGATTGGCATCAACGTGAATGAGGTAATGTTGAATGAAATGACAACTTTTCTAAACTGGGAAAATTCCCTTCATTTATCTTGGTTTGCCGGTTGGAGGAAACTTCTCAAATGGCTATGTGGGAACCGGTTATAAATAGATTGAAACAAGTGCTGGGTAAATGGGAAAACAAGAATCTCTCTGTGGCAGGTCGGTGCTATCCTCATTGTCCTCGTACTACTTTTCCATGTTTATAGCCCCTAAGAATGTCCAACACGCCCTTGAATCTATCCATAGAACCTTCTTTTGGGGAGGGAGAGATGATAAAAAAAGAGTGTCTTGGGTAGCTTGGCAACATGTTTGTTAACCTATAGATAGAGGGGGGGTTAGGAATTAGGTCGTTACATGATATCAACTTGGCTCTATTTGGCAAATGGGCGGAAAGATTATTAAATAACAAGGAGGAGATGTGGAAAACTATTATTACCTCAAGATATGACTTCGGTGGATCACTGCAAGTTGGCACTTATCGTGTCCTGGTAAACTCAGCAACACACACTGATGATACAAGGAATGTAAACATGAGAGGCAGGCAACATAAATCTTGCTGGTGGGAAGCTGTTGAAAAAATTACAACTGAGGAATGGTTCAAAGATATGATAACTCTGGAATTGGGGAATGGGGTGAGAACGAAGTTCTGGGATGATTTGTGTGTGGGTTCTGTCCGTATTAAATCCAGATTTAATCGACTCATGCTCATTGACATTCTAAGGGACGCAAGTGTGGCTCAACATGGGCATTGGGAAAATAATGTTTTGGTCTGGAATTAGGTTTGGCGAAGAGAACTTTTCGAGTGGGAGAAAGAGGAATTGCTCTGCTTAACTGATATATTATCTGAGCTTCAATTTCAGGTGCAGGTTGAGGACTCATGGAGATGTAAACTCAATGCTACTGGTCAATATGCAACCAAAATCGCTTCTCATTTTATCTGCTACATCATACTGTGCAGGAAGCCACCTCAACAACTGACCTGGAGAGCTTTTCATTGCTATGGAATAAGTTGATTCCAAAGAAAGTTTCAATCTTTAACTGGCGACTACTTAGAAGAAGATTGCCAACATTACTGAACCTCCAGAACAGGAAAATCTTGCAAGAAGAATCACCTATTCTCTGCATTGTATGCAGCTCAGCGCCTGAATCAGAAGATCACTTATTTTCAAGCTGTTATCAGGCCAAAGCAGTTTGGAATCAGCTATTCCTCTGGCTCGAGATCCCTGCGCCAGCTGAAGTAAATTTGGAGGCCTTTATATCAGCTAAACCTGTTGGAATCCACAAGGAAGTATGGCTTATGTTTTGGACTGCAACTATATGGATCTTATGGACTGCAAGAAATCAGAAACACTTCAATAGCCTAGCTCCGGAACCAGGACGTGTTCTGGATATGCTACAAAGGGTGACATGGAGCTGGATAAAGAGCAAGGCGAAATCAGGTTTTATTTACTCAATTACGGAATGGATCATGAATCCGAGGGCGTGCTTAGTAGGATGTGTATAATTTTTTTTTTACTAGAAGCACTTGTAAATGTAAAAACTTTTTTCTCTCGTAATACGAATTTGCTTTACCAAAAAAAAGGAACCTAACCCGTACCGAACCGTCCTGATTTTTTTGGGAATGCGGGTATTCAGGACGGTTTCGGTTTCGAATTTTTGATATCGAACCTTAACAGGACGGGAACGGGTATTGCCAATACCCGTCCCGAATACCCGTTTGTCTACCCCTAACTTTTTAGTTATACATTTTTTTAGGTACGCAAATGCAAGTAATAATCCCGCTCAAACTAAGTTTTCGAGAGATTACTCACTAATATGGGAGGCTTTTACAAAGGCCAAAGGCTACTCCAAATTAAATTTGGCCAAGCGTATTTGGTGGGAATTTAACTTGAGACCAATTAGCTAGGGAGCTCACCTGATCAGACTTTTTAATTATATATTGTTATTAATTTATAGTAGCTTATAACTCAGTGGCTTACTCATGGATGAAGTTATAGTGAAAAATAAACATATTGAATTTACAAATTGATCAGGTGCTTATATTTAGCTCTTATATTGTAAATTGATTTTTTTTGGGTACAATTGCTTTATTGTTCATTTATATAAACACTTGCATGTACTGCTAGTGTATGATACTTCAATTTCGGCTACTATCATCAAAATTGATCTTATAGATGAAAAATTTATATATAAGAGACCAAAAGTTTCATATTTTGGCTTTGATGAGGTGACATCTTCGCCGATAATTTCCAATCCCTTACTACTTAACTCATAGATAAAGGGGTGTAATAAAATTATTGATGATGAAGTTATTGGAAAGGTGTAAGAGCATGAATCTTTTGATCTTGTATGTAAATGATTTCTATCGATTCATACAAATCTAAAAATGAGGAGTATGCGGTGAGTAACTCACCGCACAATATGCAATGTCCATGTGGTATTACAGGATTGAACATGTCAGCGAGTCCGCACAAAAGTGCACTCACTCTCCTGCCGCATCAATCCTGCAGTGTTAGTGACACTGCATAGTGTAACACACCGCAGTTAAATTGAAGGATTTATATGGATTGTAAATATGATCTTGGTTGATTGCTTCAATATATAAATTATCTTTTGTTTTTTGTCTTTTTGCCAAATAAAATGTCATTTGTGACGTATGGTCGTGCTTTATTTAAAAAGCTTAACAATAAATAATTTATGAACTTACTATATAGTGTTCCAGAAATTGACAGCTTTTTAGGACCCAAAAATTAACAGCTAAAGATGCAAGTTGCTTGAATAATCCATAAAAGCTCTTTCCCACTACAAGCACTGGCAGTGCACTGGCACCTGTCAAAATTCAAACCGTCTGGATATATAATCTCTTTTGTTCTCTTGATCACCTTGTCTCCTCCGTGGAATAACTAGAAACAATTCGATTAAAGGGTAAAGGTAACCTGTAAGAGGAAATTACCTAATGAAGATCCGGTGTGATGTATGTGATAGAGATGAAGCTTCGGTGTATTGCGTAGCAGATGAGGCAGCACTCTGCGACGGCTGCGACCGCCGGGTACACCACGCGAACAAGCTCGCCGGGAAGCACCAACGCTTCTCACTGCTCCATCCATCGCCTAAGCAGGTCCCTGTTTGTGACATCTGCAAGGTCAGAAGAGGCTTTTCTTGCCTTCTCGATGTTTCTGTCAAAGATTTCGAATGCGGGGGTGTGTTTTTCTGGTTTAGGCCGCAGGGAATCTTACCTTGCTTTGCTGCTTTTTTTGTGCGATATGTAGGAGAAAAGGGCATTCCTCTTTTGTCAACAGGACAGGGCGATTCTGTGCAGAGACTGCGATGGTTCTATTCACAAGGCAAATGGGCGTACTCAGATGCACACCAGGTATTTGTTAACTGGTCTCAGGGTCTCTGCAACTTCTTCCACGTATCCGTCTTCACCAGATTCAGCTACCAAGAATGTCCCAGAGTCACTTTCTAGTACCAACTCAAAAGGTGTTGTTTCACCAACTAATAGTGCAACATCAAAGCACGATGTCTCGCCTCACATCTACGATAAAAGCAATGGAAATTTGACGAATAGTTCAGTTTCATCATCACTTTGCGGAAGTCGCATATCAGATTATCTGATGGAAATGCTTCCGGGGTGGCACTTTGAAGATTTTCTTGATTCGTCTAATGTCTTCTCTAAGGTTTGTATTTCTGAACTTACAAATCGAATAAAGGTTCTAACTTGAAGCTAGAGTTGTGCGTTTCTACTGGAGTTTAATAATGATGGTTCTTATGTTAATCTATAGGAAGGAGATAATGAAATGGTGCTTCCATTAATGGATGCTGATCTTGAGAGCAATCTGAGCGCGTTTCATGCGGAAAAAACAAGGTCTTGGGTCCCTCAGGTTCCTCCTCCTCCTTTGAATCAGGCACAAAATCCATCTTATCAATACATGCAGCTGCTTGCCTTTGGGGAAACAACAGGAACCAAGGAGCATCAGTCAAAGGGTTTGATTGTTCGTGATATGAAATCCAGCAGAAAGTGGAGCGAAGATAGCTGTTTTGTTGTTCCAGAGATGACCCGAACCTTGACTGCCTCCAAGAGGCAAAAAAGCTTTTGGTAGTGTAAAAGTTAAAGTCAAACGTCCATGAACTTCAGCAAATCTAGTATCTCATCTTGTTTTCACATATTCCCTCTCGTCCATATCGAGGGTGGGTTCCTTCCTTCACCATGGTCCACTTCAGAGTTGTTGATTGATGTAGTTCGCTCTTTTTTTTTTTTACACTTTTAGTGATCCAAGACGGACTTACTCATGAAACACCTCTTTTTTCCTGCTTGTACTTGTCCTACTAGCAGTGGCTCTCTCTGTCTGTAAATCAATGGATTTAATTTATGGATTGTGGTACTGTGGTATGTTTTTCCTGCTTGATAATCAGTCTTAACTTCTTGCACCATCTTTATTCAATAGTTGGGACTATATTTTCCCAGAGGGTTAGCATCTATAATTGCAACATGGGCAGTCTTGTTCAACGAACCATATCAATCGCCATCAAGAGCAGCTATTGATCTTTCCCGTCAACGAATCGGGAGTGTTTCCTGTTGTGGGAGCCAGATATTATTTCTTGGGCAATTTTTGTTCACAGAGCGATGGATGGATTGTAGTAATCAAATTTCTAAAGCCCCAAAACAGAACAGACCCTAAAGCAGTTTCCCAGAAGAAGTGGATGTGTGAAGACTTTTGTTACAGGTTGGCATGATGTTCACACAAGAGGAAAAGTCTGCCAAAAGCTGTGCACAATGACACAAGAGGCTAACAAGACAAATAACCTTAAATGTGGCAAGACAGAGTGGAGAAGAGGGACCATTTTATCAATTTGGCTCATTCTTTATCATGTTCAGTGTTCACACTTCAGACTGGGATGCATGGATACTAAACAAACATCAACAAAAGAAATATAGAAAACGGCATGATTAAAATTCGACACCTAACTCATTTATTCGATAATTAACATTCGGCTTCACCAAAACAAAAGGATGGGATCAGTTCAGTAAAACAATAAATATAAATAGGATTTCTTCATCACCAATAGTCTCCACATGAGCAACTACCTTTGCTGAAATGGTGAAATCGTTTTGGATCCCTCACTACAATATCTCGGCCTATGATCTTGGAGATCAACTTAATAGTCGTATGACAATCTCCACAAGTTCTGAGATTTTTTATCACCTGGATAGTCGTCCCAGGAATTGAATTCATTATCCCAAAAACAACTGCTAGTTTCTCACTGTGAACTTGCAACGAAAATTCTTTTTCCTCTTCATCCACATCATGAAGAACTGAAGCCACGCCGGGTACATAACCTACTTCTAGAAGCTTCACTGATAACTCTTCAAGATAGGCATAGATCTTCTGATGCTGAGGGTGTTGTCTGTCTCCTACTAAAAATATGTGTACCCTGCCTTTCACTTCTACAAGGCTGAATCCAGGGGATTTTACTACTCCATGTTCTTTCATAAATATTCGGATTCTTTTTGCGTCGTCCCACCTTCCAGCATCTGAATAAATGTTCGAGAGCAATGTGTAATATCCGGAGTTATTCGGGTCTAACTCGAACAATTTTGCAGCAGATATCTCTCCAAGTTCCACGTTTTTGTGTATCCTGCAGGAACCCAAGAGCGAACACCAAATCACAAGATCGGGTTTCACCCTCATCCCCTTTATCAAGTTATAGGCCTTCGCAAGATGACCTGCACGACCAAGGAGATCAACCATACAGCCATAGTGTTCAATACTGGGTTCAATGTTGTACTTGTGCTGCATGGTGCAAAACCAATGCCATCCTTCATCCACCAGACCAGCATGACAACATGCAGATAGGATGGAGACAAAAGTGATACTATTCGGCTTTATCCCGTTCAGAATCATGTTAGATAACACTTCAAGGGACTCCCTTGCCCAGCCAAGCATTCCATAACCTGCAATCATGGCTGACCATGATTTTACATTCTTCACATTCATCCTATCAAATGCTCTCCTTGCCATATTAACTCTTCCACATTTGCAGTACATGTCAATAATTGAAGTACCCACGAAGACGTTATTCTCCAACATCATCTTCATGACCTGTAAAAGCAGCTAAAATGGATTAATCACATGAGAAGCACGCAACACAAAATGAGATCTAGGACGATTCAAATAATGACACGCTATAAGAGATGAATCATCAGAAATCTCACATAGAATGTGTAGCAAATACATGTGTCATCCCTGCTTTACAATCACGCGAGACCCATTTAGGAGTAACTAATGACATTTGCTCTGGATAATTTCATAGAAGTACGGACTGAAGCATATTTTAAGTTAACTATTGTACCTGAGCGTGAATGCCCCTGCCTATTCTAAGAGCTCCTGAATGTGCACAAGCCAACAGAGCTGCTGAGAGTGTGACCGCATTATACTCAACCTCTGAACTCTTCACCATTGATTGAAAAATTGCAATAGCCTCCACAGGCAAACCGTTCTGTGCACAAACCGCAATCATAGAATTCCAAGAGATTAAATCTTTCTCATTCATTTCATCAAACACCTTCCTGGAAATCTGCACGGCGCCACATTTGGCATATGCATCGATCAATGTATTACCCACACCTAAAACTCCCCAAAGTCCTCTTTTTATCACGAAACCGTGAATGCCCTTCGTGACGTTCTTTTCAGAGGCATACGAACAGGCCGCCAATACTGACACCATAGTAACCCCATCAACACGATTGTCCTCCTCCAGGCAACTGTCTCTTTCTTCAGCCAACTGGTCTTTAAACAGTAACAATGCTTCGCGAGCACAGCCATTGTAAACACATCCATTTATCATGGAAGTCCACGAAACCACGTTTCTCTGGGGAATTTCGTCGAACAAGTTCCTGGCGAAGTCCAACCAGCCACATTTTGAGTACATATCAATCAATGCAGACGATACAAAAAGATCGGAAACATAGCCAAAGACGAAAGCTTGCTGGTGGGCTTGCCTCCCCGAAGTGAGATCACAAAGGGCCGAACAGGATTTAATCGCACAAGGAAAAGTAGACAAGTTTGGATTGAGTGCGGATTTGCGCATGGACGAGAAAGCTTTGAGGGCTTCCACCGAGTCTCCGCTCCGAGCCAACTCTGCGATGATGGAGTTCCAGGAGAAGACACTCCTCTTGTCGACATATTTGTTGAACAACGTTGTGATGTTTGAATTGGTCGAGTAGTGCCGCCGCCGCAATACAACACGCAAATTCCTTTTTAAAACCTTCATTCAATTTGAAGGTGGAATCCTAATTCTCATCTTCAAACGGGTAAGTGTGGTATAAGGAAAGATATTGTAAATTTCGTATATTTGGAAGTCGGTGTATATGATGTACAATGCACAAGAAATTATAAAGTTGGATCCAAAATTCAGGAGGTGCTTGTTCTTGAGGTATGCTGATGGAGTCAAGGGGTATCGCCTGTGGGACCTCACTGCCCACAAGGTTGTCATCAGCAGGGATGTTATCTTTGTAGAAGATAAGCTACAAAGGAACGAAGGAGACGATGACACTGAAGCAGGAAGTTCAGAGAATACAAATGTGCAGGTAGAAAAAGATTTTTCTTTTGAAGTTGCACTAGAGCACGAAGAATTAGAATCAGAGGATTCTGATGTTCCACAAGAAGTTTGTCGATCACAATGAGTAAGATCAACACCAACTTGGCACTCAAATTATATTATGATGAGTAACGTCGTGTATTGCCTTTTAACCGAGGATGGGGAGCCATCAACTCTCCAAGAAGCAATGAGTAACTCAGATGCGGCTCAGTGGATCGCAACAATGCAGGAAGAAATGGAAGTTTTCATAAGAATAAAATATGAGAACTTGTGGAATTTTCATAAAGAAGGAAAGCTATTGAAAACAAATGGGTTTTCAAGATCAATCGAAATGATGATGATCAAGTGGAACAGTATCGTGCTAAATTGGTGGTGAAAGGATATACTCAGAAAGAAGGTATTGATTTCAACGAGATATTTTCACCTGTGGTCCGACTGACGACAGTTCGAGTAGTTCTGGCGATGTGTGCTACGTTTGACTTACATCTAGAGCAGCTAGATGTGAAAACTGCTTTTCTTCATGGAGATCTTGAAGAGGAGATTTATATGCTCCAGCCA
>JAOYMZ010042875.1:0-14989 GCA_025802335.1 Pinguicula primuliflora | reverse complement strand
TTCATTCAACCCAAATCCACCTCAAAGTAAACACACGAAATCATAACTAACTCTATCAAAATCAACTTGGCAAAACTATTTACTGCATGTGATATTGATATCTCTAACGACTCAAATCAATATCAAACCCGAAAACATAATTCCAAAAATTTGCTACAATTTTGTGGCAAATCCAAAAAAAAGTTCTCTAACAAGGAGGACGTGATTCACATTGGGATTAATGCTAATGATGAGATTCCTCTGTGTTCCTAAAGTGATTTTTTTTTGCGTACTTGCAAGGTATCCTACCGGTCGGCAGACAGTAGATTAATCCTCCATTCCAGGTGAGCACACTAAGTGGTAAAGGACTGACCAAATGTTTATCTCCATTTACATGGGTGAGAATCGAAACAATGTGAATGGGTTTATTATTTTATTTGTCTCTGATCTCGGTTCTTAAATGGAATTACTTTATTTAGCTTTGGGATCGATTTCTTCTCTCTCCTAGGGATCTAGGACCAAAGTTCTTCATATTCCTCGATATTGAAATTGGGTTGAGTATGAATAGATTTTTGGATTCTTGTACTGGTACTATTATACGTGAAAAATCTTCTTGCAATTAACTTAACTAGAAGGCATGTTCAACAACAGGGGGAGTGAAGGACTAGGCAGGATTACAAATTTCTCCCGGGCACATTCCCCAAGATGACCAGAAATCGAAGACAATGAACTTCAGTACCATCTCACCGGACGAAACAGCGACTTCACCACCATGGTCGACTAGGTAACGCTCTTCACTCCAACTCCCTGAATGCACAATAGGTGTTGCGGGAGCTATAACCCACAGAAACTTATTTGAACACACACGCACAACCCCAACCGCACTCCAAACCAGATAGGCATGCCCCCGACCTGATCGCTTTTCCCGGGCGGTCGTATAAGATTAGAAGTGAGCTCATCAGAGGAAAAACTGTAGCAACTGTAGACAAGCCAAATAGGAACATCCCCCACCCACAGGCCCTCTCGGTATTTCGAGATAGTAACATGGCAGGTACATCGAAGGCTAGAGGTAATGTTTTCAACCGACCCGGAATGAAGGATGATGAAAGTGAAAAGGAGCTGGAGAAGGTTGAAGGAGGGGTCACTGTTTTCATAACCAATTTCCCAGGAGACATTCACTCCGAGGATCTTCAGAATCTGATTAGTGATTAGTGAACAAGGTGACCTGAACAATTTCCACAGAGCAAGAAAAATGTCTACAGTTGGACTCCCTTTTGGATTTGCTACCTACTCAGAGAAAGAGAATAATGACGGAATACTGGAACGTCTGAACAGCATTTGGATAGGGAACTTCAGGCTACGAGCAAATATAGACAGATTTGCAAATATGGAAAAGGAGATGAGGCAAGAAAGGAATGAAGATAAAAAGGCATACACAGTCAAAATGAATAGTTTCAGAACCGAGAAGTCATACAAAGATGTTCTGAGAAAGGAAACCAACAATAAAAGTGATTATCTGAACCAAACAACAATGAACAGAAAAGGGGTAGGGGCAAGGTAATCATGGAACACCAAACCAAGATTGGTGATTACCCAGTACTAGGCAATCAGAAAGATGGAGGGTTGAGTATGAAAACAACACCCAAAGATACTGCATAGCTTCGCCATTCTAGGCTCTGCCAACTGATAAAAATAAATAGAGAGACGGAATTCAAAAGCGAATTGAGAAAAGGAGGGTACGGAGGTTTGAAAGTATGTGCAGTCGGAGATGGAAAAATCCTAATAAGGGATGATAAAGATGGAGCAGAACTAAACGAACTACTGAAAGTGGATATGGAATGGCGGTTAGACTGGGTAAAAAATCTAACTGAATGGTTTGAGCAGCCTCCAGACAAATTCAGGCATCGGAACATAAAGATCTATGGAATTCATTTTTCAAGTTGGACACAAGATATTCTGGAGAAAATAGGTAGCACGATTGGAGAGGACGTACAGATAGATTCTGTGACTACAAGTAAGGAATATCTTGAGGCAACACAATTGACTGTTCCAACTGAAATCCACAAGCCGATCATAGGAAACATGTGGGTAAAAATTGATGGTGTAAATTATAAACTCACAATTGTCGAGGTGGATGATAAGGCAATATCTGGGAAAGAAACTCACATATTCACAAATGGAAGATGAATTAAATAGCAGCTCCGATGAAGACTTGGATGATATGGAATCAGTTTATGATGAAAGGAGAGATGAACATAAAGATGATGAGGAAGTAAGAAACCTGGACGAGCAATGGGACATGATGGAGAGGAATCAAGCAGCTGAAGGCCTATAATTGTACCAAGAAAAAGCAAAATTTCACACTGAAGCTGAACCACTTAATCAGGTGAGAGCCAGAGTAGATGACAGTGAAGATGAAATGCTTGAGGATTTGGAGAGGTCAGTGAATCAGGGAGACAAAACGGACATGGTCAAAGGCAAATTATGGCAGCCACGTAGGCTGGAATGGTGGCCTTTAGGCTCACAAGGAGGCAGACAAGATAGCACAAGCCCCACTGCAAGAAATTGGTGGTAACCAGGCTCCGATACCACTTTGTTACGACCCTGGACCGAGACGAGCTGTGACTCCGACGGTTTCCTCCCACAAATTCCTCCCTCACCGTGGCCGGACTTACCGTCACACCTTGCAGCTACTGTATCAATCAGAAATGCAAGACAAGAATAGAAGAAATTACTTCCTTGATTCCTCTAATAGTTAAGGTTACAAGGCCTTATATTGGCAAAGGATAATACATACTAAGAGATAATTACCACTAAGTCCCTACACTAGATTCATGATAAATTACCACTAAGTCCCTAGACTAGGTCCATGACATAACGATGGTTCTCCAGAAGCAAATAATGGTGAAAAACTTGCAAGTCAAATAAATTATCAGATCAGAGAAAAAAGAGTACAAGGAACATACACAGGAAACAAAGCAAAATCAAATAAATTATCAGATCAGAGAAGAATGGGAGTCCTTGATGAATATGAGTGCAAAATGCAACATTAGTGAGAAAAAAGAAAAATGGTGCCAGGAAGATACTACGATAAAAGATACCTCTCTCAATGATAGCAATATCATAGCAAAAAATCTCCGGCACAAAGCAGAGGAAGCCCAGAATTTCTTGCAACTTGGAAAGGAACTGGGTGGGGAGCATCCTGCTAGTCACACCGAAGGCCTGAAAACACTGTTACATATGGAAAATCTGGAAGAAGGTGAAGCAATCAGTTCAAAAAATTCAAAACAAGAGACTAAGTGTGGAAATTCAGAGGAAAACAACAAGAAAAATGATAATAGTTTCCTAGGCGCAGCTGCTCTCTTATAATGCCCGAGGGCTAGGAGGACATGGAAGAAGAAGAAAGATTAAGGAAATTTTGACAATTAACAAAATAGATTTTATATCTATACAGGAAACAAAGAAAGAAAGGATTGATGAATCATTTGCGAGAAGTATATGGCATAAGGAAAATATGGATTGGATATATGCTGGTTAAGATGGTCTTTCAGGAGGGCAATTATGCTTGTGGGATAACACAAAATTCACTAGAGAAGAAATATGGCGTTTTGCAGGAGTTTTAGCCATTTCTGGAAAAATTGCAAGAGAAACTGTAAATAGTAATCTAGTAAACATCTATGGCCCCTCTGATTTGGATAAAAAGGTGGAACAATGGAATGAAATTTTAAGACATTACACGGGAAAGGAGCATGAGAAATGGGTAGGGTAGTGATGGGAGACTTTAATGCCATTTTTGAAAGAATGGAAAGGAAAGGAATTGGACTACAGAATCATAATGCAGAAATAAAGATGTTCAAAAATTTGTTGAGAACATGAAACTGTGCAATCTACCAATGACTAGGAGAAATACACATGACATCTTTCGTCTCTAAGGCTATGTGCAAAGGGGGAGGGAAATTTCCCTCCCCCCATGGGGGAACCGGTTGCTTCAACTTTCCATCACGTGAAGTGGTGGAAAGAGAGTGGAGAAAAATCTCTCCACTCTCTGTCCACCATTTAACATTAAAAAAAATTAATAAATTAAAATAAAATATTTTATAATCAATTAAAATATATTATAATTAATTAAAATATATTATAATATATTAAAATATATAAAATAAATTAAAATATATGAAGTGGAATATGGAGAATAGATTAGATAGAGAAAATATGGGTGTAGAAAAGATGAGGTGGAGTGAGAGAAAAGTGAGTTGATGTGATAGGTGCAGGTAAAAAGGGAGGAAACTTCTTCCATGGTTGCGGACAGCCTAAAGGCTATGAGCAGGTTGGACAGATTTCTTCCCAATGAAAAATGTCTAGAAGGTGAGGTAGTCTGGACTCTAACAGAGCTAGACAAAGAGGATTCCGACCATATTCCAGTAAAGCTGTGCAAAGAAATAAAAGATTCGGGTCCAAAACCAATTAAAGTATTGGACAGCTAGAAGAAAATGGAAGACTACAATGTGCTTGCCAAAACAAATTGGTAACGTGAAGGAATACAAGGCACACAGAGTTATGTAGTAAAAGAAAAAAATCAAAAGGTTGAAGAATGAAGACTGAAATTAAGCAATGGAATGCTGACAAGAAAATTCGATCGGGCAGCACACTTGAGGAGCTAAAAACCGTTTGGAATCACATCGAAATGCAAGTTGAAAATAATGCAGAATAGCAATCGGATAATGGCTTTCTGATCAAACTCAAGGAACAAATTTAGAACCTTGAGCGGTTAGAGGAGGAAAATTGGAATCAAAAATCAAATCAATGCTAGATTAAGCAAGGGGATGCAAACACATCTTTCTTCCATAAGAAAGTGAACAATAACAGAAGCATGAGTCACATAGATGGAGTCTGAGAAGAAGGAACATGGTTCACCGAGGTTCCGGAAGTAAAAAATTGTTTCAAAGAGCATTTCCAGAGAAGGTTTTCTGAGACACACAGTAATTGGCCGAAACTAACACGATTGAGGGCCAAGGAGATCAGATCAGAGTCAAAAGAAGCTCTAATCAAGAAATTCTCACGAGATGAGATTAAAACAGCAATCTATCAGTGTGAAGGGAGCAAAAACCCAAGACATGATGGTCTGAACTTCAATTTTATCAAATGCTTCATGCCAATTCTTGAAGATGATATTATAAAAATGATGGATGAATTTCGTGCAAGCATCAGGATTGTCAGGGGAGGCAACGCAGCACATATTGTGCTTGTTTGCCAAGAAAGAACTCTCACTGCAGGTGAATGATTACAGACCCATAAATTTGGTGGGAGCAACATATAAGATAATTATCAAAGTATTAGCCATAAGGCTGAGTCAAGTGCTGGATCAAGTAATTTCACAGACTCAGACAGCAGCATATCTGAGAGGTAGGCAGATTGTGGACGGAATCGTTGTCACAAATGAAGTTATTTCTGAGCTGAAAAAAACAAAGAAGACCACATTTATGTTCAAAATCGATTTTAAAAAGGCATATGATATGGTAAATTAGAAATTATTGGAAGAAATGGCTGGAAAAGTTGAGATTCTAGAAAAATTCAAGAAATGGATTTCAGCATGCCTAAATTCAGCATCATCCTCCATTGTAATCAATGGTAGCTCAACTAAGGAATTCAAACCCAACAGAGGACTCGGGCAGGGGGATCCAATGTCCCTATTCCTGTATTTACTAGTAGCTGAAGGGCTCTCCTTACTCATGGAAAAAGCTTTGGAAATAAGGAATTATGATCCAATAAGCATATGGAGGAAAAGGTGCAATTATCTCATCTCCAGTTCACTGATGATACTATCTTCGTTGGGGAAGGTAGTTGGAGAAACTTAAGATGTGTCAAGGGAATTTTGAGAAACTTTGACCTTGTTTCTGGTCTGAAAATAAATTTCAACAAAAGTGGATTGATAGATATGAACATGAGTGATACAGAACTTTGAGAGAATGGCTGATTATCTTACATGCTCAACAAAAAGGATTCCTATCATGTATCTGGGAATTCCAGTGGGGGATAATCCAAGAAGAAAGAACATGTGCAAACCAATTCAA
The DNA here is from genome assembly GCA_025802335.1 of Pinguicula primuliflora. NCBI lineage: Eukaryota > Viridiplantae > Streptophyta > Magnoliopsida > Lamiales > Lentibulariaceae > Pinguicula > Pinguicula primuliflora. Next base: position 8,939 of record JAOYMZ010042875.1, on the reverse strand, counting down.
GATAAATTCATGAAAAAATTTGAGAAATGGGAAAACAAATCACTCCTGGTCGGTGTTAGGATTGTTCTTATTAATTCTATTCTTTCAAGCTTGTCATGTTACTATTTCACCTTATATCGAGCCCCTACGACTATCATCTTAAACATATAGAGAGTGCAGAAAAAATTATTTTGGGGTGAACAAAGCAACAAGGAAAAGGTCCACTGGATATTGTGGGACAAGATCACACAAATCAAACAACAAGGAGGACTAGGGATAAAAAATGTGGAAGTATTCAATCAAGCTATGTTGGGCAAATGGGGAGGAAGACTCACGGATAAAAGCAACCCACTATGGAAGCAAGTTTTATCATTTAAATATGGTGCAACAGGAAACATTAAGATTCGAAAAATCAGAGAACTGAAAAATGAAATGCACCAGCAGCAGGGCGGAAATAGAAGCAACACATGACAAGGAAAAGGCTCAAAATGGTGGCAATATCTCTCAACAACACAGGAACAACCTTGGCATCAGGACATGTGGAAGCTAAATGCAGGTTGAGGCAATAGTATCCTATTTTGGGAAGAACATTGGGTGGGGTAACGACAAGCTATCAGTCCTATATCCACGCCTATACAGAAAGTCCAACCCAAAGGGGCACATTATTCAACAAATGGGATACTGGAACACTGTTGAATGGACATGGACATGGACATGGGAATGGCGAAGGAATCTGGATGAGCTGGAGGATGTCAATTTGCAAGAACTATCAACTCTATTATCTAACCATACATTGCAGGCTGATATAGATGATTTCTGGTCATTGGGAGCTAGCCACAACAAGGAATACACGGTCAACAAATGCTACCTAAAGATTATGCAGCAAAGACTAATCTGGTCGACTATGGAACAAGAAAGTCTTCAAAAATCAAAGTGCAGGTCCGTACAAACAAAAGTGGAGATATCTATTCTCGCCCACACAATCCAACCTACAAAGAAGGAAAATCATTCATCAAGACCAACAGATTAACTGCCACCTCTGTCGTCAGGAAAACAAACCAGAGACTGAGGATCATCTATTCTCGCCGTGTCAAATTACAATGGAGATATGGCAAAATGTAAAGGACTGGATGAATCTCAATACCTCAATTGCAATACCGAATTTAGAAGAATTTTTGGATCTTCGGCCATCAACACACAGCTAAGAAATGTGGAAGATTTATTGGATTCCACAATTTGGGAAATCTGGAAAGCAAGGGACCTTCACCATTTTGAGGGGAAAAAACTAGACCCAAACAATGTGGCACACAACATTAAGGACTCAATCTGGATGTGGAGGAAGATCAGGTGCAGGAAGTTCTACACGGAAGAAAACGATCTGGCTGATTGGATGATAAATCCGCTTCACAAGCCGTACAAGAAATTTTTTGAATGTTCCACGAAATAGAGGAAATTTTTTGAAAATGTCATCAACCGATCTTCTAATGACGGGTAAGAGGCATCGGTATTTGGAAGATTGGTATCTTAAAATACAGGTCTTTCAAAGATCGGTAATCATTAAAATTCTTAATCAAAGAGATTAAGCTTCTACCGGTCATTGGAAGACCGGTTTGTGCCTTCGTCTCGTGTTAAGTTTTACTCTCGTCATCGGATTCCAATTACAAGAAATCAGACGCCATCTTCGTAATCTCAGAGACATTGATATTGCTAGATAACTTTGAAATTCCACTCCTTAACCTCCAACCAATCTATGCAACTCGGTCGGACTTAGGTTCGGATTCGTGAGGAGGGGCCAGGAACGAAGCAAAGCCCCAGAATTGACGAGTTAGGATTTACGGCAGTGGCCGCCCACTCTATGGAGGAAATGCAGTCGATGATGGGCGTGATCAGCCGCGCTACGGAGGAGTCACGGTCGATGATACCAATTTTGATTACCATGGCTGCGGCCAGCCATTCTATGGAGGATCTAGAGCCAATGATGCAGAATTTGATTTTTGCGGTCACAGTAGTGGCCAGCCGCTCTATGGAGGAGCGGCAATCGATGAGACGAAATTTGATTATCCTGGCCGTAGCTGACCATTTTATGGAGGAGCTGCAATTGATGGTACAGAATTCGATTATCGCAGCCATAGACGTCCTTTTTATGGAGGAGCCGCCACAGATGCTACGAAATCTAGTACAAGAGGAACCACATTCGATGCTGAACCTAACCGGAACCACATTCGATGCTGAACCTAACCGGAACCACATTCGATGCTGAACCTAACCGAAACCACATTCGATGCTGAACCTAACCGAAACCACATTCGATGCTGAACCTAACCGGAATCAAGTTGGCCAAAGATGCTACGGAATCAAGTTTCTGCTCCCATTTCAGAGGTGCCTCTTTCTTTGCTAAAATTCTCTTCCTTGCCATATGTATTCTTGCCATGTGAATTCTTCATCCCTGAATTCTTGCCTTGCTGTTCTTTTTTCTTGCAATTGGAATCAGATGACGAGAGTGAAGCTTAACACGAGACGAAGGCACTTACCGATCTTCCAATAACCGGTGGAATTTGATTAAGAATTTTAATGACTACCGGTCTTTGGAAGACTGGTATTTTAAGATATCGATTTTCCAAAGACCGGTGTCTCCTATCGGTCTTTTGAAGACCGGTTTGTGACATTTTCAAAAAATATCGCCTATTTTGTGGCATATTCAAAAAATTTCCAGCCATACAAGCCCCCGTAGAAATTAGGCTGTATAGGTCGGCTGAGTAGAAATTTAAAATTGAGCTAAGGCCTAAGGAACTTGTAAAAATGTAACATTCAAATTTTCAACTTAATACAAATTAATTGCTTACCAAAAAAACTTAATTAGAATACGTTTAGTTATTTTATTATTATTTTTTCTTTTAATATTTTTTTATGTAAAAGAATAATAAACATAAATAAAAAAAGAAATATGAAGTTAGATTTCCGAAAGACAATTTGGGCATACTACATTAATGCAATTATTCCCATCTCTTATTACCAGTGAAAGGTCATTGGCATTAAAAAAATATATATATATATATATAATACAATACAATACAATACAATACAATACAATACAATTCATCTACCAAAAAAAACGACCTAGACTGAAAATCCTTATCCTCTTCCCATAGTATTCTCTATTTCATGGCTTTTGAAGCATTTATTTTCCACTCACCTGTTTCCTCTGTTTTCCCCCATTTCTATCTTATATAACATTCATGCCGATTTCCGGTGAGTTGCTACACAATCCAACCTACTCGACAGCAGCATCAGACCGACTAGTTCTATGTGCCTTTTCCTGAATAAATATGCAGAGAGGTGCCTTTCATCTGAAGTTCGATTTGCTGTTGACGAAATTTCAAATCATACAATTCAGCACAACCGAAATTTTTAGATAATATTGCTGATGAGATTTGAACTCGTGATCTATAAGTGCAAATTCGTAGCAAAGCATACATTCATAACTGTATCAATGAATGCTTCTAGACATTTTCTATCCATCTTCCTCAATAAGCAGGGACAGTCTCCCCAACTCCTTGTATATATCTTCCGTTCTAACATGAGATTTGTCATGGCATGAGAAGCTAGAAACACTTCCATTTATATCAATCCAGCTACATCCAACTTCTTTTGTCAATCGGTTTCGTCTTAGTTGTGCTCTGATATCAGCTGCATCCTTCCACATACCACGAGCAGAATATATTTTCGATTGAAGTACACACATGGAGACATTACAAGGTTGACAATGTAACACCTTTCCTGCGATCAAATCACTTAACTCATAGCTTTCATGTATGGTACAAGCACCAAGCAATGCTTCCCATGTGTATACCGGAAAATCCGAAGGCATATGATCGACTAATTCGACAGCATCAGCCAGCAAACCTGATCTACTGAGGAGATCAACCATGGATGCATAGTGTTCTGCCTTTGGCATCACATTCCACATCTTCATTGACTTTAAAAGTCTCCAACCTTCACTAACAAGTCCAGAATGAGCGCAGGCAGTCAAGAGGACTAAAAATGTAACATGATCCGGTTTGTATCCGGCATTAATCATAGAATGGAACAAATGAAATGCTTCCTCTGCTGAACAATGATGTGCTTGAGCTGCAATCATCGTATTCCATGCTACAGCATCATGAGTGCCCATGGTTTTAAATATCAGTGAGGCGTGATCTATGAAACCACATCTGGAATACATGGATATCAATGAGCTCATAATTAAGGTATCATTCTCATAACCCCTCTTGACAACATAAGAGTGCAATGCTTTACCCGAACCCTGCAGAACAAGATTACCACAAACAGATATTACACTGGTTAATGTACCTTGATCAGGCTTGAACCCACTCCACAACATCTGTGTGTACAATACTAATGCCTCTTCATGTTGATGCCCCAAAATAAAAGTGTTCCACGAGGTCTCGTCTTTGTTGGGTATCTCCAAGAAAAGTCTGCGGACACTAGTCATGTCGCCTTCCACCACATATGCCCGAAGCATTATATTCCACGAAACCGTATTCCTCTTCGGCATTTTCATGAATAGATCAAGAGCATCTCCAGTTTTTTCATTGTCAACACAACCATGAAGCATTGAGTTCCATGCAACAATATCCTTGTAGGGCATTTTATTGAACAATGCTCGAGCTGAATCAATTCTTTTATGATCCAAGAGACCATTAATCATTACAGTCCAGGCAACTGTGTCCTTGCCCGGCATTTCCTCAAATAAACTATAGGCCTTTTCAACCTTCCCAACCCTCATAAAGCATCTAATCATGCAAGTCCAAGAAGCCACATCACGTATAGACATTCTCATAAACAAATCATACGACTTATCAATGTTACCTGTTTCGCCGTATCCTTTGAGCATGACATTACAGAGCAGCAAGCTTTTGTTAGTTGCTTTATGGAACAAGCTTTCAGCCTGGTTCAGAGCTCCATAACTAAAATAGTGTTCGATCATCATTGCAGAGGAAACATCATTCTTCTCAGGCATCGAGTCAAAGAGTTTGTTAGCTTCCTCAATCCTTCCAAATCTCAGATATCCGGAAATCATAGAATTCCAGCATGCCACGTTCTTCTCTTTGACTAGATCGAACAACTCTCTAGCCTCTTCCAACCTTCCATTCTTTGCATAACCAGATAACATGGCAGTGTAAGAAACTACATTCTTGGAGGGCATCGAGTCGAACAGTTCCCGGGCCTCTGGAATCATCCCGTTCTTAATATATCCTGAAATCATACAGTTCCAGGTGACCACATTCTTGTGGGGCATTTTGTCGAATAAGTTACGTGCACTTTGCACATCTCGTTTCTTGAAACAAGCTGTGATGTTTGAATTTGAAAAGAATACAGTGCTCGCTTCACAGCTCAAAGAACAGGCGGTACTGATTTTTTTGCCGAGATACGGCCTTGATTTGAAGGCTACAAACATATGCGTAATGCCAGAAAAAGCTGTGAGAGACGAGGGAACTGAAGCTAATCCCTCACATCACATACATCCACTTGTTCATTCTTGGCAAATAAAAGTTCATCTCAAGGAACTCCGATAGCTCAAAGACGGGGTCTTGGATGCAAAACCGAGATCAAGAGAATAACTCAACAAGGGATGATTTGGCCCTTTTTTAGTCCCACGGGTGTCATAGTTACATTAAAAATACTATATCAGCAGTGTCAAAATATCAATCAGGAAAAATCATGCGTCCTCCTCCCTGCGAGGATGGATCCCAGGCATGACATATGCTCCATCCTCCACATTAAACGGGTCAATTCCTTCGGTGAATATCTGGGTATTGAAATATGTACTTCACAGTCGAGGCGTGGACAGTTTGTTAATTTACATACCAAGGTTGGAAACAGAGCTGACTCATGGCATGCCAAGCGCATCTCCATGGCGGGCACACTACGCAAAACGTTGCTGATGAAGTCAACTTGTGATGATCAGGACAAAATCCTTAGCTTTGGTAATAGCGATAAATTAATCATTATAAAAATAATAAAATTTAATTTTTTTCGGATTAGAGGATTAACCGACTCATTTCTAGTTATGCTGATACTAAAGTCCTGTTTGCAAGTTCTACTGAAAAGCTGCTTTTAGCTTTTGATGGGGCTTTTTAAAAAAAATTGCTTTTATGAGAAAGTTATAAAGTGTTTGCAGTTAGGGCTTTACTGTGACAAAAGTTAAAAAAAAATAGTATGACAAAATGGATATAATACGGGGAAATTTTTGGTTATTTTGATATTATCGATTTGTATATAGACAAAATTATCTTAAAAGAGAATTTTTAAATATTTACAAAATTGTCACGGTCATAGCCTCTCAGAAGCTACTCCAAGGTAACTTTTGGCTTTTGGGCTTTTGGGAGCTTTTCCACCGCCAAAAGCCAAAATCGCAAATAGTGTAATAGGGACTTCTGCGATTGAAAAGCCAAAAACTGCTTTTAAGAAGAACTTGCAAACAGGCACTAACTTTGATACCATTTATAACATACTAGAATTTAAAACTTAATAATAATGCCAAGTCTAATAAGGAATCAGGAAAAATAACTATAAGTCTCAAGTAGCATAGGATAATCTCATCCTCCAAACCGACTGAAATATGAAACATAGTTAATGCGGAGAAAAACATCCTCTTATTTTAACCATAGGAAATTCAAAAGGTTTTATTCGTGGAACAAAATAAGCAGTAAATCGATCTTCCTCCAAGAAGTGACATGCTTAACCCCTTCCCGGATCTGAAAATGTAGGATGCAAGGAACACACATCCCTGAGCTTAAAACTGAGTAAGAAAATCAACTTAAAGAAAATACTGGTTTCGAAGTATGATATGAGAATTTAAATATATATACTACATGCTTTACTCTACTTATCAACAAAACACACATGCTGCATTAGTTTTAAAAATGAATAAATGAATGACTTATCAAGGAAATCACAATTCCTTCTAACCACACCAAATCACATTCTTAATGCACAGGACGGTACACCACATCCGAGCTTCAAGCCCAACACGAATCGATTCAAGTACTGTCAACACGACGTCTTATATACTCCAAACACAGAGCCCACGGCTCAACACGGACATTAGCCAACATCTATGAACACTACTATTATATCCCACTATTACTATCCAATCAACTATACTTTCATATGCAAATCTACATGGAAAACACTCCTCTCACCTTACCTTTAAAACCACTTGACGCTCCACAAAAACTGTTTGGAAAGCTCTAATGCAACACCCCACCCCAATTTTCGAAACCAACATTCCAAGCATTCCAAAACACTCCCCTCACCTTACCGTTAAAACCACTTGACGACTCCACAATAACAGTTTAGAAAGCTCTAATGCAACCAGTGTTCGAGAATGCGGGAGGCGGAAGCGGGGCAGCCAAGGACTGCCCCATGCAACCCCACATTTTTTTTATCCAACTATACATTAATATTTAAAATAAATTTATTAATATATTTTTTTAAACTTGGGACTTCAGGTTTTGAAATTCAAAATCCAAAACCCCATTCATTCAACGTCAACCTCTTAAGCTGGTGGCAACGGTTGACAATAAGCCATATCAAGTGCAATATAAAGACCTACATGTGATCTATTATTCATGCGCAAGGTTTGGGCATTCGGCGGAGATATGCCCATATAAAACAAGCGAACCGGAAACTACAATCTCCTTGGATCCTATGGCGGTTGGAACTGTCTCAAAAGGGGCAGTGGACGGCAGTACACTAATCCCTGACAATGTGGTGCAGGTACCTCCTGGCCCGGAAAAGGGGGTTCCTATTTCCACCCAAGCAGGTGAGGCTCTGCCAGGAGTTAAGGCTGATGGTAGTAAGGATGCTATGAAAGGACCAGACATAACGTCTAGTCTCACTGTCCCAGTTAGTTGGGTTGATCGGGCTAAATCTGGACCATGGATGAAGGCTGAGAAGAAAGGTCGTTGGTCCAGTAGGACTCAACCCGGGCCTGGTTCTGCACTGCAAGTTGGATCCACATCTTGCTTTAGTGTATTGGAAAATCTGGAGACTGATCCAGGTGTAACCATTAAGACATCTGATGAACCTCAAGGGGGGCGGCCACTTACAGGTTTTACCAATAGAGAGACAAAGCAACCTGTGGCCAGAAATTCCATCCCGATCCAGAAGCCGCAGAATTTGCAAGTACAGGGGAAAAGGAAAATCATAGTTGCATCCAAAGAAACCCCCCAGTCCCGGAAGACGTCTCAATTTCGCAAACCTATAGTCTCTTCAACAGAAACTAATCAGGGAGCTTTGGGGAGTCCTACCGCTGCAGATCAATCAAATTCTTTTAACATTGGCTCTTCGTTTATTTCTACACATAAGTCTATTATAATTCCTCATCCAGCTTCGGATGTTTCTGCAGGTTTATCTTTTTCGCAGCGCACATCAGTCCCCAACGGTAGTGTCTAAGTAGCGGAGGGGCCTAGTTTCCATGTGGGTAAGCAGAAAATTTTACTTGGTGCGCATTTGGCTCCTATTAGTTCCCAAGCTGCACAGGGTCAGTCTAGCATATCAAACATGATGCCTTATTGATGATCTAGAGCCCTCACAGAAAATTCGGGATCCTTCAGCATCTAATCTGTCGGAAGACCAGGTTGAGGATCCCAAGTCTAGTGACTTTATGCAACCGGAGGATCCATTTATGGTCACCCCTGACCCCGAAGAGGGGATGCAGGATGGATCAGGCACTTCAAATTAGCGTTTTTTTCTTCACTTTCCATCATATCTTCATCGTTATTGGTCAACAGTTAATGGATTTCAAAATTATTTCATGGAATATGCAGGGTGTGGTGAATTTGACCACGCTTGCTACATTACATAATTTAATCAGCCTTCATCATCCATCTATGCTCATTCTCTTGGAACCACGTACTAGTGGTTCGATGGCTGATAAAATTATTAACCAAATC
>JAOYMZ010042864.1:0-14993 GCA_025802335.1 Pinguicula primuliflora | reverse complement strand
AACCGTAGGCCAAACTAAAATTGCTCGTGATCTGTTTGGTTGAACGGGCGGGAGGACGAAACTAGCATCAAAATTGAGGGTGCTAAAATCTCCAAAATTTAGGATTCACAATTTTTTTTTGAATGAGATATATTTTTAATCAAAAATAAAATAAAATATTAATTATAATATTAAAGGGGAATGTTCATGGGACATGTAAATTTACATTAAATCTCAAACGTTGGATATGATCAAATAAACGGTTAAGATCAAATTATAATTATAAAAAAATTGTTGCACGTGACCAGATTTCCTCTCGGCCTTCCCAATCACAATTCACAAATCGCATCCGAAACACTTCATCACAATCGTTGCACGGGTTTCAAATCGTCTTCTCCGACAGGTTGCAAATCGTCTTCTCCGACAGGTTGCAAATCGTCTTCTCCGACAGGTTGCAATTTTAGTCTACACTTCAACCTCAGCAATTATGGTGGCAGATTCAACATCACAGACACACACTCTACTAATTTTATTCAATATTTGCAAATTGAAAGCCCTCTTCTCATTCTCTCTCCCCCCGCTCTATCTACACTGCAAATCCAGCTACAAAGTTCAATAATGGATGATGTTCTAACATCTGAACCCAAAAATCTGCATAATATTATAGAAATAGCAGAGCATCCCTCCACCGCTGGATTTCGTTCCCTTCATTTTCCCAGCCATCTGACGCACGCAAAGCATCCCTCCACCATCGACGATGACGACGCCATCGAATCCGTATCGGTCAAATCACATGATTCTCCACCGGAAGAATGCTGGACAGAGCACAATCGGGACGGAAAAGGTTTGGACAGAGAGGAAAATGTCAAATTGTTGTGAAGAAGGGTTTTGTGTTGCTCCCTCCACGTAGGGGAGGGCCACAATATTCAAGACATCTATCAAAATGAAGTTTTTCAAACTTGGCTGCATTTTGTTCAAAGTTGGATGGCTGTTCAAAGTTGGATGGCTGTTCGAAGTTGGATGGCTATGTTTTTTCAAAGTGATGGAAGTTTTTTCAAAAATGGCTGCGGAAACTTGCCTATAAATAGAGGCTTCTTCAGCTTCATAATACCAACAGCTCCAACGAGAGAAAAGAGGGAAGAAGAAGACCTTTTTCTAGAGAGAGTTATTTATGGTGTACCTAAATTGGAGGAGTGACAAAATATTGGGGAAATATTTTTGGGTAGATCTCCGGTGTTAGTTAGCCTCTAGAAGTTCTAGAGAAGACTCTCTTGTACCTACTATTTTATAGTGGAAGATTTTTCGGAGTTTGTCCCGTGGACGTAGCCCGAAATTGAGGGTGAACCACGTTAAATTCTTGGTGTCCATTTATTTTCTGTACTTGCCTGATTTCTCCATTATTATTATTTTATCCGCTGCGCCCAACACATACTGCTTTCCACCTCTGGCTCCTCCTCCGACCAATCCCGTCCTTTCGCAGCTTATTCGTCCTTTGGTTTTCACTGGCAATCTCCGTGTAGTTCGGAGACAGTGAATCGCAGGGCTTATCTGTCTCTCTAGGAAAATGGATATTTCCAGAAAGTATTTTAAGTTCAATTCTTTCACCATATTATGAAGCACGCCGTATGAATGTGTCTTGGTTTCACGATAGCTTGAGTTGATCCGCATACCTGTGCCGGAAAGAGAGATCAATATACACTTCTTCACATTCAAGAGATTGCTTCTATGAAGACCGGCCTGGCGTCTCGTGATGGAAGTGGTCGGTAAAGAATGCAGCTTTCTCAGGATCTGCCCCCTTTGGGTCATGGGCATCTCGTTCATCGTCCGAGCCTGGTGGGAATATTAGCAGGACATCTCCGACAAAGGTACAGCTTACTGGATCCTTTTGTTTCTGATACTACAGATTTATGTTCATCTTCTGATATGGACAAACATTGTTGTTTTACTTGGTTTTTGGCTGGTGCTTGAGAAATTGGTACACGGCCATGAAAAGCGCTGCACTGGTTAGAGACGGGGAGGTTGTGAACATTGATGTAGGGTCTGAAAAGGAAAGGGACATTAAGAGCTAAAAGGGAACTCAAGAACAACGTCACAAATTCAGCAGACAAATGTTACTGCGCAAAAACGAATATAAGAGTAGCTTCAAGTCATGTTTGAAGATGTTTTGTTAATCTTCTACATATCTTTGTAAAAAAAATTTGGCAGAGGAGGGCACCAAAAATCAATAATTTTTTTAATAAAAAAAGTAATATGGATGAATTGAATAATAGTGGTATAATATTATGTGAGATAGAACATTTATAGTATGTTATAATCGAATTTTTAAATTTAATGTTTAGTAGTTATGATAATTTTAAAATTTATGCGAATTTACAAAGTTATCCTTCATTTATATATTAAAATAGGATGTTTTAGGACCAAAATTTCGTAGCACATTAACAGGCCAATCATAGAACAACACATCATTAGTAAACAGGTATATGTTATCATGGTAATATTATTATATTATTTATATCTCATTTCTTATATTATTATATTAATAAAAAATTCATTAATACCTTTTATTCAATTGAATTTATACGACGAATCTCTCGTCATTCATTGAAACTAACACCATAATAATTCTTTAGCGAGTCGTCGCTTTCAATTTACTATGCATTTTGATATACTTATTATTTTGTTTTTATTTTCGTAGCTTTATAATTTTTAATTTTTTCAAATATTTTTCCAATTGTTTAGGAGGGTTGTTCGATCATATTTAATGAATATTTTTATAACTGAAGTGGCGATTGTGAGTTTAGTCACGATTAATATTATAATTTTTGATTAAAATCATAAATTTAGGAAGACAATTTTAGCAAATCCCATTACATATACTAAAGGAGGCCTAGGGTGTCTGGTGGGTGTACTACGTTCGTAGATGTTGGTTGGATGATCAGTGATGTCTGACTTTAGATTTGGGCAGGGTGGACATCTTTTTGGATGCAGAGTACATGTGATGGACCGTAGACTTTGTAATGACTTTTTTATTTCATTATTTAGAAAAATAACTAGATCTTCTTCAGAAGCATCTCCCATTGCACAGTTTTGCAAAACCCTACCTCAATGCTTTGCTGATGTCAGATCAATGCAAATCATTGTTATTCTTTACTTTTCTTTATATATTTAATGCGATTGAGGGTATTTGAACATGATATGGTGCAATTATCACTCCCAACCTGTAGGCAAACCCTTCTTTAACGTTATTCTTTACTTCTATACCTTTTTACGTATCTCTTGAATCATGTTTAGTATTTCGTTAAAAGAAATAGCCTAAACAACCAAACGATGCAGAGCACTCTCTTCTTGTTATCCAGCTCGATCACTAATTTTGCATCCTCAGATTCGTGAACGCTGATTTTCTCTTCAACCACCATGAAGAATTTGTCTTTGGTTTCATCGAATTGCACCATGGAGGACTCTTTACCTAATTTACAATAAAAAGCTCATCCTTCCTCTGACCAAATTGACCAAAGCCAGACACTCATCATGGCCCACGGTTAATGCCAGCTTCCCTGGCCGATGCACGACCAGTGAGTTGACCGTTTTCTTGTGGATTTTGGGGCTCTTGAGGTGCACAAAGGGGTCTGCATGGTAGATTGGCAGCGAACCATCAACGTCCATGACGAGGAGGCTGCAGGGGAATGACCCGAGGGAAGGAAGGGAGAAGAAGGAGAGGGCGGTGACCGAGGAGGAGAGATGGAGAGAACCAATTTTGGTGGAGGAGGAGAGGTCGTAGATTTTGATGGTGTTGTCATTCCCGCTGGATGCGGCAGCATTCCCGGAGACTGCGACGGTTTTGACGATGTAAAGGTGGGAAGGGAAGGAGAAGAGCGGCACCAGACTGAGAGAATTAGGGTTTTCTCGAGATTTCAGTCTGTATCCCGATATGAATCACTCGTAAGATCCGGCCACGGGACTCATCTTCAGGAAAAAAAACTGACTTTGTACAGAGGTTGAAGATGGTTTAGGGTTTTAGCTTTTGTAAGGTAGGAGTCTGCAGTCATGAACTGACTTATCCCACATTTTTTAATCCCACTCAATCTATATAGTTATTAATCTAGCGAACAAGTTGATTGATCCTTAATCTCAAATGGTAAAATCAGATTGGGACACGCCTATACAAAATGTTAATCCAGTAGTTAGGTTGGGATTGAAATTAAAGAGACTTAGGGGATCATTAAGAGTGTGGAATAGGACTAAATATGGTAACATATTCAAGAACATAAAAGCAGTAGAGGATAACATACAAAACTTGGAACATAACTATGAACTTTTAAGAACAAAAACTGACAGAATCCTGTATGAAGAAGAAAAGGGAAAATTGAAAATTGCTCTGCCCGCTGAAGAATCCTTTTTGAGACATAGTCTCGCATCAAATGGTTGAAAGAAGGAGACCGAAATACCTCCTTCTTTCAAGAACCGTCCAAATCAGAAAGAAAAAAATTTACACATCCTAGGATAGTCAAGGAAACACAATAAGCAAAGAAGACATTCCTTTAGCCTTTGCACAATATTTTCAAACACAACTCTCACCTACCCCAGTAGCTAAAAATCCAGAGCTACTAAAGGTAATCCCATCTCTAGTAACTGAGGAAATGAACACAACACTGACAAACTGGCCAGAGCTAGAAGAAATCAAATATGTGGTATTTTCCATGGATTCTGATAGCTCCCCTGGACCTGACGATTTCTCAGTGCAGTTTTTCACAACCTACTGGGAGATTATAAACAAAGATCTCCTAGCAGCAGTTCATTATTTCTTTGCTGGAAGACTTTTATCAAATGCCTTCACTAGTACGCTTATCTGCTTAGTTCCAAAATCAAACAATCCAACAACCTGATTAGAACTTAGACCCATAAGTCACTGTAATTTCATTGGGAAAGTCATTACAAAAACATTAGCAAACAGGCTATCAGATATCTTACCTAAAATAATTTCACTACAACAAAGCGGATTTGTCAAAGGGAGGGTAATATCTGATAACATACTATTTGCTCAAGAAATGATGCGTTATTTGAAAAAGAAATAGGTAGGCCATAATGTAGCAACATGAAAAAAGCCTTTGAAAGGGTTTCATGGATATTTTTGATTAAGATTCTGCATAAATTTGGATTTGCTGAGATATTCATAAATATGGTTTGGCGCATTATCTCTTCCTGTGGCTTTTCTATCTTGTTTGATGGGTAGATTCATGGATTTTTGAGGCGTCCAGGGGTCTCAGACAGGGAGATCCCCTTTCACCAGCTTTGTTCATTATATCTGCAGAGGTTTTGAGCAGGTCATTAAACAGTCTCCTCACAAGTCACAAATGAAGCTGGAATATCCTATAAAGTTCCGTCTGACTGTCAGGAATTATCCCATCTCTCTTATGCGGATGATCTCATATTATTCACAAGGGGAACTGACAAACCTATCACTATGGTTATGAAAGCTCGTAAACAATATGAAGAAGCGTCAGGTCAAGTTGTTGACCATCAGAAGGGTGAGTTTATAATCATAGAAAAAGCCTCTGAAAGAAGAATACGAAGAATCACTCAACTGACAGGCGTAAGTAAGGGATCTTTACCAATGATATATCTAAAATGTCCTATTTACAGTGGTAGGAAAACCAACAATCTACTTGAGCCACTAATAGAAAAAATACAGAAGCAGTTAGAGGGATGGCAGGCAAGCTATCTATCAATTGGAGGAAAGATCATTCTGCTACGACACATACTGACCAGTATTCCAGTATATCTATTCATGACTCTGGCCCCAAGTAAATAAATTATAAAGAGAGTTGAGTCACTATTTGCAAAATTCCTATAGGGAAGTAAAGAGGGAGTTAATAAAACTCACGGGAGGAAATGAGAGAAGATCTTTCTGCCCACAGAAGAAGGAGGACTTGGTATCAGAAGCCTCAAAGATCAAATAGCCTCGCTAAGTCTCAAGATATGGTGGAACTTCAAACATGGAACCTCACTCTGGGTGATATTCATGCGAGCAAAATAAAGCATAAACGAGATTATAGCTAGAGCTAAAGCTAAACAGCAAGACTCACACATATGGCAAAGAATGGTCAGTGTAAAACACACTATTATACATAACTCTAGCTGGAGGATAGGAGAAGGGAAAGTCAGCTTCTGGTGGGGAAAATGGTGGGAAGGTGTTATCCTAGGAATCAACTATACTGTCAAATATCCAAACATCCTAGTCTCCCAACTAAAAATAGGAGCAGAATGGAGCGAACCTGCTTTGCATGAAATACTACCACAACATCCTGATCTGGTTGAAAAAATACTAAAGGCAGAGATTATGGAAAAAGACAAGATGATATGGGAGCAAGAACTCAATGGAAAATTCTCCGTCAAATCTGCATGGAATCTATTAAGGAGTAAGAGGCAACCTATATGCAGATACAAGATGTGTTGGGATAGTAAAATTCCGATGAAAATGAGCTTCCTCTCTTGAAAAATAGCATATGATATAGTGGCAGTGGACATAAACATCAAGAAGAAAGGAATCTACATTCCGTCAAAGTGCATTTGCTGCATAACCTATCCTCAAGAAGAAAGCACCAGTCACTATTCCTGGACGAGGAATTTGCTGTACATATATGGAATCATTTTGAAAAAAAACTTCTTCTCCAGAAGTATGGTCCGACATTAAGTCAAAGGCAAAGTGCATGGAGCTCATACAAAGGAGGATTGTCTATAAGCTTCATATACCCATTTTAATACTATGAGAAATCTGGAAACAAAGATGTGCTAATAAGTATGAGAACACTTAATATCTACTGAAGCTGCAATAAACAACATTGCAGAAAATACAAAGAACGTCTCATTTATAGTCAGACTCCCTTCTCCTCGGCTAGCAACGACAAGACATATCTTGAGGCAAGTGAATGTATCACTCCTAGCACCAAATCCTCAATCAAGTCACTACAGACATTCATGGTCTCCACCTCCTCAGAGAATGTACAAGATTAACATTGGAGCAGCATACTCTCCATCAACAGGAATATCCGGTGGTGGCATAATAATGCATAACTCCGATGGTTATATTGTCTCTGCCATAACATGGAAACTGGAGAGTGATTCGAAGATAGCTGCAGGGGCTAAAGCACTTGTACATGGTCTGAAATATAGTCAAGAATTGCAAACACAATCCCTGCAAGTGGAAATATTAGATCTGGAACTACTCAGATGTATCACGAGCACGGAGGACTGCAGATGGCGCCTCTACACTCAGGTACGCACAGCAAAACCACTTATAAAAGACAAGACTAACTTACTTCCCATTTGCTGTAGGAGAGAAGCAAACAAGGTGGCAGAGGAACCACCAAAATGTGGAGCGGCTCAAGGAGACTACAACTTTACCTCGATCAACATTCCCTTGGATTGCAGACCTAATCAACAAGGACAAACTCCAGGCAGTACAAGACACTTAAAGCCAAACTGCTAAACTTGAACACATTCTGGAGTAGTACCACAACAGCTGATCATCTATGTTCAGGGAACTCAATTATATCTACATATCATGAATTTCCTGCAGAGCATACAAAGAAAACTCAAGGACACCTTATTAAATCTTTGAGCCTTGAGCCAACAAATTTGTAATATTTGTATGCCTCAAGTGTGGCCTTTAATTCTTATAAGACATTAATTTTTATTCAACATGTAACCGAGGTTTTAATTAAAAAAAAAAGAGTCTTTATTTATTAAAAAAACAAGTACATTACTCTTATTTATTAATTAATTATCCAAATATTAATATTTTTTTATATATTCAGGAGGCAAATGCCATACGGTTACAAGCATCTAAAAAACAACCAAACAGAGCAAAATACAAGACAAAACAGCCCTTACGAAAACATCATTCACGGCGGATCATAATAGAAACCTGGTCTTATTTTAACTGGAATATGAATCTCGCCTCTGCCATAGTTTTCGATATCATCTGCTGAATGTGGGATGAGAGGATGCACCCACAAGTGTGTTCCCCAATCCTGGAAATTCAGGCTACTCTTCGCTAGTGCATCAGCCTGCATAATATTAGTTTGGTGTGAGTACCAGAATGATACTGCTTGAAGTGATTCTTTAAGCAGAGAATACATTGGCTCAATGAGAAACCACTTGCAGCCCCATCTTCCTTTCGAATCATTTCAATAGCTGCTACAGAATCAGTGTAGCAATTAAGCTTTTGAATTCCGCAGTTGAGCGCAATTTCCAATCCATGAATGATCCCTCATATCTCCGCCGTTAAAACATCGTAGGAACCAAGTCTCCGGGCAAATTCCAGAATAACATGTCCCTCTGGATTGAGTAGGAATCCCCCCGAGCCAGCCTGCCCACATGTAAGCGCTACTGCTCTATCTGTGATTAGCTTGAACCTGCCATTTGCATCCGTATTTACCAGATTGTGGTTGGAGCTGTCCATCTATCTGAAAGAGGAACCCCGATGTCGTAATATTGAAAAGACCCGCTCAGCTTCATGCACCGAGGAAATGATCATTGAGGTGATGGCAGTGATCTTCGTTCTAGCCTCCGTGAATACCTCTGCATTCCTTGTACTCCACAGCATCCAGCAAGTTGTAATGAACCAAGAACTCCAAGGAATGTTTTCCTTCACCATGTTATAAGAAAGATTGTTACGAATCCAAGCTGGTAAACTAACCTCTTCCCAGAACGAGCTAGGGACAAGCAGACCAAGCGATGTCCAGACAATTCTGCTCCGAAAACAATCCCTCATTATATGGAGAGCCGTCTCTGGCCAGTCACATATATGACAGAGTGGAGAATCCGCCAAACCCCTCCGATGTCTTTCATCATTCGTTCAGAGAGCTCTCCTGTACATTTTCCAGATAAAAACCTTAGACCTTTCGGGTACTTTGCTTTCCTGACATAGTTCCAGTGGCAGTCCACTGGATCCCAGATAAGAGAGGCAATCCAGTTGTATGTTGAAGCTGTGGAAAATGTGCCTTTTGATGCTGGACACCATATTCTGAAGTCCAGGCCAGCAGCATCATCCGGTGGAGGCAGCTCCGAATTTCATTCACAACAAAGGATGGGAGAATCGCAATAAGCTTATCCCAGTCCCATTGACCCGTAGATAAGACATAGGCCGAAACTAGATCAATTAATGGAGAAGGGGTATTAACCTGTGATTGAAGCACAAGTCTTGAAGGTAGCCAGGAATCTGTCCAGAATTTGCACATTCTTCCATTCCCAATACGCCAAGAGAGCCCAGAAAGTATTACTTCCCAAATTTTCTGCATCTGAGTTCATAAAGGATATCCCATCTTCCGAGGAAAACCCTGAAATAATTGATCTATTCCCAAGTTTTACTTTGCCCGAAATAGAGCAATCCATAGCTTTTGTGGTTGCATAATATGATTCCACCCCAGCTTCATTAGTAATGCCAGATTATTGTCTCGCATTTTCCGTAGACCCAATCCAACCAGATTCTTTGGTTCACAAACGGTATTCCAGTTGACTTTATGACATGTTCGTTCACCAGTGTTGCCTCCCCAAAGGAAAGTCCTCCTTATCTTGTCAATTTCATCTGAAATATCTTTCAATAGAAAGTACGTAGGAATACTGCCCAAAACTGTCTGGCAGAGGATGATTCGTCCAGCCATCGAGATTCAACGAGCATTCCAGGCCATGGTTTGATTCCTAACTTTGCTTACCAAGGACAAGTTGTTGGTTCTGCATGCCTTTTTGCTCTTTTCATACTCGTTTTTAACATCTCTAGAAGCTGACCTAGTAATTACCCTCTTTCCTGCAGAGAAAGCAAGGAAGTAAGGCTAATGGCCCTCCAGTGAAGCCCTGGTGAGCTACAATGATGAACTTAAAGAGAGAAACACATATATCTGACTACCCCCGAAAATGCTCTCTTCTCTCTCCTGAAGATGTTCGAATGGAGGGAATAGAAACCCAGGAAAGGGAAGGAGGAAGTCACTAGTGAGGAAGCCAACCGGTCGAAAACTGGGCAAGAGGAAGGCCAATTGGAGGAGGCTGTGATGGGCGTTCAAGGGGGCGAATGGCAGATGGTATCCCGCCGGAAATTCGTCCATAGTCGCCTTACCCCGTGCCGTACTCAAACACTTCCGCTGGCGAAGAACCAAGGAATGAAAAGAGTCGATTACCTCAGTTCGAACCTAATCAACTTGTTCTTCAAAAACATTCCTCCTACCTGGGACTCTGAACAGATGGGCAAAGTTTTCGGTGGGCACGGGATAGTGAAGGATGTTCTTCAAAAACATTCCTCCTGCCTGGGTGTTTGCAAGCTCTGTAGAAAAGCAGCTTTTGACTTTTGGCGGTTGAAAAGTCAGTTTGGAGTGTTTGCAATTTTTTGCTTTTGCCGTTTGACTTTTGGCTTTTGCGGTGGAGAAGTCAAAATATTTAAAATATTAAATTTAAGACATTTTTACCCTATTAAAGCATCTCTGGAGTTGCTTTAGAAATTTTTTTGGCTATTTAAAATTTTTTGCTGTAGAAAAGCATCTCTGGAGTTACTTTTGGAGTGTTTTTGGCGGTAGCATTTTTGTAAATATTTAAAATATTAAATTTAAGACATTTTTACCCTATTAAACAATTCAATATTCCCAAACTGGCGGATATTTTTGTCATTTGTTAAATTTATGGTACAAAAGTAACTTTCAAATTAATAATATGCAAACACTGTATTTTGATTTTTGTTGCAGACGAGCATATTTTGCAAACACTTTTCAATTTTTTAATGGGAGTTCTTTTTTCCCTTCTGAAAAGCTACTTCTGCATAAGCACAAGAACTTGCAAACGCCCTAATTGCCAAGAATGAAAGTGCAGATATCCTAGTTGAAAAGCTCAATGGCATGACACTACCGATGGACTACAAGCTCCATGTAAATCTAGCGAGGTACCAGATTACGAATCAGAATCAGCTGTCACTAAGGAAAGCACCCCCAGTTTGAAGAAAAAGTAATCCTAAAGTTATTCCATAGGACAAAGTTAAGGAAGGAGTAACCTACGCAAATGCACTTTGTCCTGATTATGTCCCAAACCACAGAGGCTGTAATGCAAAAGCTGATGCTAAATCATACAAAACCACAAAGGAGGATGCAACATGGCTGAGATATGCTCTAATAGGTAATTTGAAGGGCTCCAGCAGTGATGCCCTTCAGGAAGTTCAGGACATACTAAGGAGATCAGGCTACGAAGGCGTACATATACAGACACTTTCTCAGAATAAAATCCTAATGAGAGGGTTGTCTGTAGAACAAAAGAGAAATATTCAAGAGTTGGTGAAGCAAAGCAACAATCTACTATTTGATTTTGTGGTGGATTGGAAAGTGGATGCTGATTTGCAGAGCTGAAAAACATGGATTAACATCTACGGGGTCCCGCTACATGCATGGAATCATGCCTGTTTAATCTGGATAGGAGGTAAACTGGGACGGGTGCTTCAGATTGCAGATCAAACTATCATACAACAAAATCTTAAATGCTTCAAACTTCACATCGAGACTGTATCTCGTTCTTCTCTCAATAGTATGCGCAGAGTGCAATTGATGAAGAAACGAACAATAACAAAACAACTTTGCTGGCGATTCATTCCGTCGAGAATCAACTTCTGGAAGTGGAAAAGCCGTCAGAGAGTAGCCTAGCGGGCAATTGGCGAGATAAAGGTGCAATAGAATTAAATACACCCCCTCAAATCCTGTACAATTTGGAGTCTCGAGAAAGGGATGCTGTAAATCAGGGGGAAATCTCAAGACAAGTCATTAATAATGCTGACGAAAGGAACAAAAAGCATTTGACTTTAAATGTGGACGAGGAGACAAATTTTAGTTCAAATATCTCCAAAGCTAGAAGTGGCAGCCCCCTAAAATCTGCCGATGAGATAAGGAAAGACCTCGCGAAATTGGGTGAGCAGGTTTTGGGCCTCGCTATGCAACCCAACCCAGACAGACAAAAGGTAACAGGCACCCTAGCCCGATTGCTAGAACTAGTTGGGGCCAGAGAAAACGGAAGAAGATGCATAGTCAAAAGGAGAGCAAAAAGTAAATTGGCAACTATTCAGTGTCTGTCAGAAACAATCCCAGAGACACAACAGAACATCTGCGAAAATCCTGAACATGAAACGAGAGATGAAGCAATAGCAACTGTGCATCTAGGGAAGCAATTGGGAATACAAACTGATGAGTCCAACCTTGATGCAATAATAAGGATGGAGAAAAGAGATAGACAAGCGAATAACTAAAGAAGAAACTTCACAACAGGGGGACACAAATTGTTTTAATGAAGATGATCTCATTCAATATCTGTGGCCTTGGGGAAAGAAACAAGAAAAAAGAAGTCTATGATGTTGTACGTAAGTACAATCTGAATTTTGTGTGTTTGTAGGAAACAAAAACGGATAACATTACAGCAAGAGCGTGTCAAGCAAGCTCTATGGGGTAATGTTGAAATGGATTCCAGCAACAGGAGTTGCAAGAGGTTTTCTTGGTTGCATAGTGTCATGGCTCAGAGTCAGGAGCCGCAGGATGGTCTGATCGGAGGAGACGAGCAACGCTGGAATGAATTGAGATTTCTGGAAGTGTTAGATTTGGGTTGTTTGTTATGGTTCTGTTGTAACTGTAAAAAATTAGTGTCTTGTTATTAAGTCGCGTTTAATATGTGGAAACGTGGGACTACTGGTACGAGGATTGTATATATTGTTTGTTTGTAATGTTTGGACAGTAGTGAATGAAGTATTTTTCTATCTCCCCTTTGACTCAGTTTGCTCTCACTCTCCCGAATCATCCTTTTCTCTCCCATTTCTTCCAATTTCCTCCCCTTTCGTCCGTCTGAAATCTCAAGTACCACGACACATGGTTGCTTGCATTGTTATAGTTTTAAGTATTCTTGGTTGCATTGTTGCTCGTTTTTCTTGGTTGCATTATTGCTGGTTTTTGCGGGATTATTTTTTTGAGGGTTCTTGATATGCAGCACACGATTTGGTGTAACACAGTTTGCATTTTTTGAGGAATCTTGGCATGCAGCACACGACTTGGTGTAACAATGTTTTGTCGAATATTCAATTACTAACCACAAGTAACAAAACTACAAAATATTTCCAGAACACACCAACCATCCGAGCTGTTAAAAAACTCCATCCAATTGAACAATCCAACATAATCCTAAAATCTGCTCACGATTTTGTGCTAAATTTACCTCATCCACTGAACGATCGACGTCAACACCTTAGGGATTTTGTTCTTAGTTCCAAGAACTTTCCAACGGCACCAAAATCGCGGCAATCAGATTGGTAGATCTCCTGCAATCAGCGGTCAAAGTTCACTGTACATTTTTTCGGGGGCAACAACATTTTCGATGAGTTTTCAAACGACACCAAGATGATCCTGATCGGAGTCCTCAATCTTCGATAATCGACAGTCAAAGTCGAGGTGACACTGATCAACGTGGGAGATTTTTCCAAAATCGTCCTTTTTTTCTTCAATAAATCTTGTGCCCAAACATCACAAATCTCACATCCCAAAACATCAAGATCATTCAATTTTCGATAAATCTTGAACCCTAACTCTAGATCTCACAACCTAGACTCTGATCCCACTTGTTGGGAAATCTAGAGATTAATGTGAAAGTGGAAAAAATAAACGAACAAGGCAACAACACAAAATTTAACGTGGTTCGGTCATGAAGCCTACATCCACGGGAGAAGAGGAGAATCAATCCACTATAAATAGTGATACAAAGGAAACAGAGAAAACCTCGAAGACACACAGAGAAAACCTCTCAAATCGCCCAGACAAGAAAGCCACAATTCAAGTCTCACATCTCTCTTTTTCTCTCAACCCAGTCTCTCTCTTCCTTCTCTGTCTGTTTCTCAACCCCAATAGTCAAGAGATTTAATATTTATAAAGATGAAAATCTTAATACAATTAGAATTCTTACAAGGACTAATAATTCAAACCAAACAAGGATTTTTAATTCACCCAAAAATCTTAACACTTGGATGTTGGTTGTGCTGCTGCTTTGAGGCTATTTGGCTACTATTTTACAGATGCTATTTTGCCAAGGTTTGGACAGAACTAGCTAGTGTAACATATTATGATTCTAATTAATTCTTTGAATGCTGGATATGTGGATGATACATGGAAATATTGCAATTTTATTCATGGTTGCTTTGTTGCTGTTTTTCTTGGTTACATTGTTTTTTTGTGGAAATAGTTGCAGTATTAGTTGCTGTTATCTATAATCAAAGGAAGAACACGGTTTGCATTGTTGTTGGGTTTTTTGGTTGTATTGTTGCTTGCATTGTCATATTTTAAAGTATTCTTGGTTGCATTGTTGTTGGTTTTTCTTGGTTGCATTGTTGCTGGTTTTTGCGGGTTTATTTTTTCGAGGGTTTTTCATATGCAGCACACGATTTGATATAACACAATTTGCATTTTTTGAGGAATCTTGGCATGCAGCACACGATTTGGTGTAACACGGTTCACATATTGATGCATTCCTTGAGGTTCTATTTTTTTTTTCGAGATTTGGTGCAACACGCTTCACATACTGATGCATTCCTTGAGATTTTTTTTCGATCGGGCCGCATTTTTTACAATATAGCAGGATCGGGTCGAAGGTTGGATTGGGTCTAACCCGCGAAAAACAACAATTAATAAGGCATTCTAACCCTGGCCACCAGGATTAGTTTTCGGCATACAGTTTTTTTTAATCGGCATAGAAGGGTCTGCATTGGAAAATTTTTGCATAATTATGTAGGCTTTTACTATGTAAGCATAACCTTTTTCCGTTCGTAATCCATAGACTACCGAACACAAGACAAACCATCTATTGGGATGAATTTTTTTCACATGCTAAACCTATGGTGCCGAATAAATGTTTATGGTGCCAAAATCTTTTTTCAGCCGTCGGATGTGTTATCCGACGGCTGAGATCAATTCACTTAAGTGCGGGTTATAACCCGCGACCCGAATCCTGTTCACTTAAGT
>JAOYMZ010042853.1:0-14993 GCA_025802335.1 Pinguicula primuliflora | reverse complement strand
AGTCGGAGCAGACAAGATGTACACTCATAGCAAAAAGGCTCAATGTGAAAGAAATATACAAGTATCTAAGCAAGCATCGAAAGAAGGATAAGCATACAAGGTTACATTAAACCTCCTCGACTCTAAAAGTAGGAACAAAAGCACGAAGAGAAGTCTATCAATTAAGGCATCGACTCAAACACATAGCCCCCTTCTAATTCTTTGCAAACTCTTATTTTTCAATGAATCTACGCACCATGTTTTTCATTTCCATTTTTTATTTTTATTTTTTTCGGTTCTTTTCTCAAACTTTTTCAGGAGCGTAGCATATAGGGGGCTACGCAATACAATCAAAAGAGTCACACATATGCCATAATATAAAAAATCTATCACGAGATTCTCGAAAAGTTTCTTTGAACTAGAGGAAAATAAGTGACACACAAGGGCTTTGCCATATATTTTCAAATTTTCAAATCATCAACTTCCTCTATCTACAAAAATTAATCTTGTGACTCATAAATGAAGAACAAGACTAACGCACACAAATAATATTAAGGAGTTCTTTTTAGCACATGCAAATCCCAAACTTAATGAAAGTCAGACCTCGTTTCTCTCCCTTCACTCATCCTCATTAAAAATGCACAAGGATAAAAAATAAGTGCATTCAAGCAACAATTAAAACCATCCACATAAGCATTGCAATCAAACAAACAACAAGGCCTAGACGGTGTATGTGAAGAGGATTCAAAAGAAGAATAAGTAATATGCCAATATAGCCCTAAAAACAATTAACTGACATTTGCTTCCAAGGCTTATGATCAAGAATAAAAAATTTTGATGCTAAAATATTAGGTGATTCATTAAAAATGGTTCGAGCTCTCTAACTATCGACACCAAACCTAAACAACACTAGTCCCCTAGTGTAAAATAAGCATCAACACGTGTGTATCTCAAATTACCCACCTTAAATCTAAACAATACTAATCCCCTAGTGTAAAATAAGAATCTGCAATGGCAAAGAAGACACGTGTTGCAACATGTAAGCATAGCAGAATGGGAGAAGAGATTTATACACATAGCAAGCGAGCTACAACCACGGAATAAATAGCAAACTCAGAGGAGTGCAGTAGGAAAGTGAGGGTGGAGTAATGTACCAGTGAACCAATGAGATCCATGATCAAAGAAGTAGCACAACAACAGAATGGGAGAGAGTGAGAGAAAAAGGGGAAGATTAAAATAACGTTTTTTTTCGTTTTTTTTAATTTTCAAAATTTAATCAAAACAAAGAAAAACTTACCTTGGGTTACTTCTCAAGCAGTGCTTTGTTTAGTGTCGTTAGCTCGACGTATCAGCAGTCAGCTATCAATCATGAGTCCTTGAAAAGGTTGCAGGTGCATCGCCAAGTCCAAATGGCATCCTTCCATAAGCAAAGGTCCCGGAGGGGCATGAAGATCTGGACAATGATGGATCTCCTGGGTCGATGGGGATCTGATGAAAACCTGAAAGATCATGGAGGTAGTTAGAATCATGATCATTTAAATATTTAAGCATCAGATCAGAAAAAGGAGGAGGGAAATGATAATTATCCGTGGCAGCAACCAATCTCTAATGATCAGTGCACATGTGCCATCCAGTAAGTGCCCTAGTAGGCACAAACTTTCTCACTTCACCCTTCACCATTGTGATTCCAGACTCCTTCGGGACTACCTCAGTCGGATTGATCCACTCACCTTCCAGCACCGGGAGGATCATTTTATCACTCAGGAGGTTCATCACCTCTCCCTTCACTGCCTTGTGCCTACATAAAATATCCATAACCTTGGATTCCTTCAAGGTCATTAGACAAGAAGAGATGATAATAGGATAAGTGTTGTCCTCACCTAAAAAGACATATTTAAAATATTCAGGTAATTCTATGAGTGAACTCTAGGTGGGACCTGTCATGATCTTCATAAGAATTCAAGGGCAAACTCAAGTAATGAACGATCTCACAAGAAACGGACTCTGTAGTGGTCGAACCATCTGTAGGTGGCGGATCATCCAAGTTCTCCTCTCCCAATTGATCAGTTTTTTCATTACTCAAAATAGAAATGGCGTTCACCTGATGTGATTGACTGAGCAGTTGCGTTTCTTTCAGTTTTTGCTTGGTGTGCACCTCAGTCGCAAGTTGTCCCACCTGTGTCTCTAACCTCTTGATGGAGGCATATATGTGCTCAAACCTCTTGTTGGTTGCAGCTCTGTCACTGCATGCCTCTTGCATGAATCTAGTGAACATATCCTCTAAAGTAGGTTTAGGAGGCTGAACACTCTGACCTATAGCCCAGTTGGCATGCTCTAGTTCCTGTTCACCTGCATACGCAGAAGGACAAGAGTTAAAGTTATGACCAATACCTCCACAAGTAACACAAGTTTCTTCCTGTGGCCTCAGCAATCCGGTTTTGTCTATCTCAGTTTTGAGTTCTGAAATAAGCTCAAAAATTTGCTGATTCATGGGCTGTAAGACAGCTCGTGCCTATTGGACCTCAGGATAGAGTCGACCTCCTCTCCGTCCTCGGACACTCTTCTGTTGCAAATTCCGAGCCACATACTCATACATGTTGTGCACATCTTCAAGTAGATAGTCCAAAGGTGAACCTCTAGCTGCATTTTCTACCAAAGTCTGGGAGGTAAATGTTAGTCCTTCATAAAAGAATTGATTCAAAAGATAGAGATAATAATGATGATGAGGGCTAGCATATAGAAGTGACTTAAACCTTCCCCAAGCTTCATGAAAAGCTTCATCATCGGGTTGCTCAAATGTTGAGACCCTCTTTCGGAGATCCGTGGTCTTGATCGTGGAGTATTACCTGTCGATAAACTCCGCATAGACGTCGTCCCAGGTATGCAGAGATGCTTCTGGGAGGGTTATAAACCAGCTCTTCGTTATATCCCTGAGGGTGTAAGGCAACACTCTCATGCGTATCATGTCCTCTGTAAGTCCTACAAGAGGAAAAGTAGATATAGTATTATAAAAATCATGCATAAAGGATAAAGGATCTTCATGGGATAGCCCATGGAAATTAGGAAGAGTCTGCATAAGATGATGTTTGAGCTCATAGGCCGTGGTAGCTGGATCAAGAACGATGCACGAGGTGTTAGCAATCTCAGGGCGAAGATATGCACGAGTGAGCCTTCTATGAGGTAGCTCTTGATATTCCTGATCCTCCGCTGGCCATCTACTGGTGCTGCTCGTTGGTATTGGTTACCATTGAGCAAGAGAGGTTCATCTTGATGGCAGACCTCATCAGCGAGGGGATCTATTAACTGATTGGGATTTGCCATCGAGTCTGCTTGCTTTGGTTCCTGTTTCTTTTGGATCCTCTTATAACTGTTAATGTTGTCCAAAGAAGGGGTCAAATCTTGAAGTTGAGATCTCCTACCGTACATAAACCTGCAAAAAGAATATGAAACCCCCAAGAGACAAAACCCCCAAGAAATAAGAAAAATAAATATTTTTTTTGGATTTTCGAGAATTAATAAAAAACTATTATTTTATATATTTATATAAAATAATAAATTTATATTTTTGGAAATTTATATCTCGTGTGTAGTGTGTGATCAAATTAATAATCCGTAAGTATACAAAGTATACTCCCAAGGTCGAATCTCTCAAGGACTCGGTGTAGGTTGACTTATACTACTATCCTGCTAATCATCGATTCAGAATAAAGTAATTAAATGGTGAGTTTCAATTGGTGATTATCTAACAACTAATGAACAAAAAAAAAGTTAACTAAAAAGTGACGGAAAGGACGATCGTTCTAGAGATGAGACTTGTTGGAAAAGGGAGTACAGGGTTGTAGTTTCATCTATATACACATAATTAATGTTGGGTATCCTAAACATGCAAATGTTATTAATTCACCTCAAAAGTCATAGGGTTCCCCACTTCTAGATGGGTTATCTTCTAACTTACGACCTATCAATTAATGCTAGTTCTCATGATAAATCGTGATTAAGATCCAGGCATTAAATCTTTCTAGCTAGACCTAAACCAATGGCACTTAAACTAGAATGTTGTTTGCCGGATCTATCTAAAGGAAGGCTCGGTGGTCCTACTCCTCTAGTCTTTAGGGCTCGGTGGTACTAATGTCTCGAATTTCCTGGGGTTTGTAGCTCCGTGGTCTTACTCACCCTAGACAATTGAAGGCATAGATAAACAATAAACAACAAATAAATCATATTGCTTCATGTAATTGGATACCCTACTCAATTAATGTGTATAATAAGTACTCTACAACCCTATACGAGACAATTAACTAATCATGCTCAATATTGAAAGCAAATTCAATTCCAATGCAAGAGACATAATGAATTCAAATAAATAAGAAAGTAAATGTTCTCTCTGATTTAGGTGCGTACCACAATTAATTTACAAAATTCCAGACAACCGTAAGATACTAAATTCTTCAATTGAATCCAAGCAATTCCAAAGGAGAAGAACAAAAATAAAAAATTGAATCCAAATTCAAAACCCAAAATGGGTGTTCGCATGAATAATATCTTGACTCCAAAAATGGGTGTTTCGTATTGTCCTGAATTCTAATCATAGACGTTCATTATTGATCCAATGGTCAGGATCAACAGCATTTAAAACTAAGTGATCTACTCCTACCCATCAGATTAACAAATGGACAACTAAGATTAAAATTCGAAAAACAAGAATCCTTGCCCGGGATTAAAAAAATTTCGTTGGGCCAAATGATGTGGGTGAAATCCACAAAGGCGTTACTTGGGGAAGGGCTTAGGGATGATTATGTAAATGTGGACAAATATAGGGTTAGAAATGTAATAACCCCAAAATACATTGCCGTAAATTGAAAAGGTTATAAAAAAAGCGAATAAAACCACCAACTTTTCCATGCCTCCATTTGATGCTGTTTGGTTAATATTCCATTTATTTTCTTTTTATTTCTCTTTCAGTTAGAGGTGTCAGTTGGGACTAGTCTGAATTCTTTTTTTATTCTTTACCTATCAGGAAGTAATGACTGGCGAATAGTTATATTCAGAAATCAGATTGTTTTTGCATTGGTGCAATGAAAAATTTTGACGGTGGGATTCGACACCAAATATGAAAATTCTTAAAACTAATTACATACAAATTTAAACTTGTTAAATCCCACATGCAAATTTTAACTAAGTGTAACTTTCACATATGCTTCGTGAAATCCTCAGTTTTACTGTAGTTTGGAATTTTTGCCACTCCCAAAGCACAAAAGATAGTATATAATGGTTGGGAAAAATTCTTATTTTTTAAGGTCTGTTTTGCATATTATTTTAATTGTTCTTATAAGCAACTTTTAAAATAAAATAATTGTTTTGCGCAATACAAGTACTAGTGGTTGTTCTTTTTTTAGAGTTTTTCTCTTCTTAAAAATAAGCACATTTTTTCCTTCTTAAAAATAATCATGACATTTTTGTAATAATATTCAAATATAAATATTTTTATTACCAAATTAACCTTAACTAATATATTTTAATTAAATATATAAAGGTTATTTTAATAATTTAATGTTAGGTTTGTTATATATAATTAAAATAAAATTTTAAATGATTATTTTTAAGCACTTGCGCAAAACACTACATGTTCTAAAAATAAGAAGAAGAAGTATTAGAAGTACTAGAAGAAATATTAAAAGAAGTAGTAGTGCTTCTACTCAAAACAGGCCTTTAGTATAATTTATTTTAGTGGCGGACAAAAAATAATCTCGTGGCGGACCTATTAAATTACGTGAGGCACGTGTCCCGTTAAAAATCTCAAAAAATTACATACTATTTTAGATGAATTAATTAATTTTATATTTTTAATATGTTTAAATAATATAATAATAATAATTATTATTTTAAATAATACTAGACATATCAAAATTTAGTCTACTAAATTCGGTATACAAAATTTTATAATTATTCTATGATATATTGAAATTATAATATATGTAAGTTTTGAAATTTTATTGTGGAGGCGCCCCTATAACCGAACACAAATTTTTATTTGGTGACAAAATTGATCAAAAAAACTTAAAAATGAGTTTTTAAACTTACAAAATTTGTAACCTGTTCTAAAATATTATGGGAAGTATGATTCTAGAACTAATCTTAATTATTGCCATAAATTCAACAACCATAAATGATAACAAATATTGCCATTTTAAACATATATTGTTGGGATTTTATAATTTTGAGGTAATTTTATCGTAACTAAAATCAATAATCCATTAAGAAACCTTCTTTGTATGAATATTCTAAAATTGATCTTATATTTTAATTTTGGCGGCTAAAAGCGAAAAAAGATTGTCGACCAAGTAAGTATATTTTGTTCTTCTTCTATTGTATTCTTTATTTTTTATTACAACTTATTTTTTCCTTCTTCTACTAAGTTTATAATACAAATTCGTCCAATCTAATACACTATATTTTTCGTATATTATTTTAATTTATTTAAACATTAATAACTATTGCTATGATTTTAATAAAATACATATATACAAAACTGCTTAATACCAATTCTATAGAATGAAAAACCAAATTTTTCATTATATAATAGTTGATATTTTTATTTCTAATTGGTGTGAAGCCTAGAGTAATTTTCAAATGCAGGACGGCATGGTGCCGAATGACATCCTACCGTGCCGAATATGCATCTCGACCGTCGGATTACATAATAAAAATATTGCTATTGGATAATGCTATTTTTCTAAATAATATTATGGCGGCTTCGCCGTCGAAAAAATCTAAAATCCTATTTAAATGTTATAACCCCAATTTAAATGTTATAAACCCTATTTAAATCTAAAAATCCAAGGGCTAAACCCTAAAACCCTAGGGCTAAACCATGGTTGTGTCTCGACCGTCGGATCGCAAATCCGACGATCGAAGATCCGTCTTGCATTTGAAAATCTGTAGTGAAGCCTGATGTTGAATTTTTTTCTCTATATAATTATTTTCACTTGTTTTATTTCTCGATAACCCGCAAAAGTTCTCATTGCAGCTACAGAAGCAACTTCTGGTACCATCGGACTGAAGGCTCACATGCGGAATTACAAGGTTAAAGTATCATATATCAAGATTCATATGATCAATATTTCTTGTGAAACCCGCGGTCTGAAATGTGGCCGGAGGATTCAACAATTTTGAGTCTTTTATATTATCAATAAGTATTTTTCATCTTGATTATCAGATCAAAATTCGATTCCCAACGATTAACAATAAGGATGTAGATTCATTAATCGGGATCGAATCATTCGGAGAGGTAAAAATTCCGTGATACAAAAATGCGCTCAAAGGTAGCGCAGTTACCAGTCTCACCTACTTCTACTCTCATAATATTTTTTTTATCATTTTATTTGGGTCGGGTCGGGTAGTTGGGATATTGAGTACCTCTCCTCTCCATCACATCGCCACGAATCATGACGCAAGAACGTCCATTTCTATTTGTTGTGATTTCTCTTTTGATTTATGAAACTGGCCTACTATGACCTGTTTGTGATGCTTTTAGATCCCCTCGGCCCCCTCTAAATTGAAGAATAGAATTATCATAATAAATTAAGAGTCCTTAAGGACCTTATCCCAAATCTAAATCAAATTGGGTGATAACGAACGTCAATAAGAATCAAGAGACTAAACCTACTCATTCAATTTGAAGATTAGGAAAAACGACATTTGACGCTTGCAAGACCATAACGTGTTGAGCTCTCAAGCCCATAATCAGATAGCATCATACAAGGGAGTGAAGGTGGGAGCAAACCCACGACTGAAAAGCACGTAGAGGTCAGTGATCCAGGTCCTGGATACAAGGCTGGAAAAATGGGAGAATAGGTACATCTAGTTTGGGGATAGAATCACACTCATCAAATCGGTTCTCCATCCCAGTCTATTAACTCACAATTTACAAGGCTTCGGCTGGAATATTGAAACAGATGACACGCATCATCAGGAAATTTCTCTGGGGGGAGGAACTGAATGGAACTAGGCGAATTTCATGGATAAAGTGGGCAACAATCTGTCTACCTAAGCGAAAGGGAGGACTGGGAGTAAAGGACTTACATAAATTTAATCTCTCCCTGCTAGGACAATGGGGACACCGACTTATTGCAGACTCGAAGCAGCCATGGGCTAAAGTACAACACTCATTATACGGGGAGGTAGAAATTACACAAGGAGGAGCATCAACAAGGAGTCAGAAACCATCACCGTGGAGATAGGACTTGCTGTAATATGTGTTGCAACAGGACTGGTTCACTTCAAAGCTAAGCAGACAGATGGGGAGTGGATCAAAAATAAGGTTCTGGTTGGACAGGTGGCTGGGAGAAATAAGCTTTGAGCAGAAGTTCCCCGATCTATTCAATCTAGCCGTAGATAAAAATGCAACAATCTCTTAAAAGGGGTATTATGAAGATACCTAGATATGGTTCTGGCTGTGGCACCGCCAATGGAACACGCAAGAACAGATGCAGCTGGAAGAATTGAAACAGCTTCTACTCACTGCACCCCCTCCACTGGATGAAGATGACAAATGGATACTAGCAGAACACTGATATAGTGCGGCAGATCAGTATGAAAATTTGATGGAACCAGTATGGAATGGACAAAATTAATGTGCAATTGCAAGCTCAGTCTAGAATTCATATGTTCCAATGAAAATTCAAGCTTTTGCTTGGAAGTTGATGCATAACAGTGTGCAAACGAGAGATAATCTACAGAGAAGAGGCATACCTATGGCGACGGATCGCTGCCCCCTTTGTAATCACGAACAGGAAATGGCGATGCATTTGTTTGTCTGCTGCCAAATCGCGCAGGAAATCTGGCAAAAATGCCTGACCTAGATTGGGTTACAACAGAACCTTCCGCAAACTGTGGATGAAATCCCCAAGCTTCTGAATGGAATCACACTGGCAAACCAGCAAATCAAGAAATTCTGGACTACAATTTGGGAACTCGTTTGTTGGAACCTCTGGAAGCTGCGAAATGAGGCTGCCTTCCGGCCAGACCAAGAGAACATAATTGAGGTGATGGAGAAGGTTAAGGTAGAGAGCTGGCTGATCCTGCGCTTACACAAACAAATCGACACGATCTTCAGCCTTCAGATGTGGTGCCTGCAACCGACTATGTGTATTTGAGTTAGAATAGATGGAACAAATTGTGTACATATGTATATACTTCAACTTTTCAATGAAATACATATTAATTATAAAAAAAATAAGATAGCATCATACAATCAAATGTGATCAAGTCCACTTGATAATCAAATTTTTTAGGATTGATAGGAATGGATATATATATATATATATATTCCATGGAGTTACCCAATTCGTGATTGTTAGGCATTTTTATTGGTACTATAGCATTACGTGTACTATAGTATAGTCTTATGCCCAGTCGTAGTTCCTGAATTTTTCATCGTTAATTTCGTTTCACATTTTTTGAGGGGTTAACTACTTCTTTATTATCAGAATCGTGTCAAAATACGTGACATTTTAATCTTCTATTTATAAATTTTTCAATTGTGCGATCAATTTATACACAATAAGTTGTCATACCTTGAATTGAAATATTGAGTACTATTGTAAATGAAATTATTGGGATTGTAGAAAAAGTGTACTTAGATGTATATAAAATTTGGATATAAAGTTAAATAAAAATGTTAGTTTTCGTATATTCATTGTTGGAGTGTAAACTACCTTGTTAATTGCTTGCGAGAATTTTGCCTAGTATGAAATATTCAGCAACATCGGGGTCACTGGTTTGTGCACTCAACTCTCACAAAACTATGCATTTGTAGATGTAGATGACATTGTTAAAGCCACAATACCAAGAAAACGACATCTTCACTTGGGAACCTGAAGTCACAAGATTTCTTATAAAACATTCAGCCTGGAACCTCATTAGACATAGGGGAACCCCCTCAGAGCATCATTCCTTCATATGACATCCAAACATCCCAGGCGAAGTAAGTATACACATGTGGAGAACTCTCCATGCCTCACTAGCTGTAGATGAAAGAATTCAATCAAGGGGCATAACCCTACCCTCAAAATATTTGTGCTGTCGATCATCAGCTCGAATAGAAACCATCGACCATTTATTTTCAAATAGTGAGCTAGCAAGCAAACGATTGGCCTTTTTTGAAAATAAATGTGGCATAACTAACATCCATCCCAATCAACCTATCTCACATATACTAGAGATATGGAAAGAATCCAGCTCATGCAAAGCCCTAAGAGTGCTAAACCAAATCACTTTCACTTCCATCTGTTGGTTCATCTGGAAAACTAGATGCTCGATCAGGAATGAAGATTCAAACCCACAATTATCCCCATTCAAATCTCAGATTGAAGAATTTATCATCATCCACCTGACTAACTCCAACCTAAGCCCACCAATGGGTGTGCATGAAAACAAATTCTGATACAATGGAACATTGCCATCACACCAAAAGAGGCACCAATAAAGCTACAATGGCAACCTCCACTTCACCCATCAACCATAACATTGGTGGTGCACAAAAGCGCCGATTGTGTCACAATGGAGGTGGAAATATCACCCATGGAATAAGTGGGACTCCAATGTTTGCAGTTGCCACGATCAGCAGCATATCCTCCCTAGAAGCCACAGCCCTGGCACTGCTTCACACCTTTGTAATTCTGTAGTGACAGAGCCTATCAGGATATAGAGATTGAAGTAGTGGATGCTCTGCTGGTCTCAAGAAATCGAGATACAGGTAAGGGGCCTGAGAGGATTTATAGCACTTTGAAACTAATTCAACCTCTTATTTTGAAGGTCCAAAGATGCACGGTTCGTTCTTGCTCGAATGATGAAAACATTGTCGCCACCTTGCTAGTCAAATGGGGCGCCAGGATGGGGAATCAGAGTTCCACTCTCAGCAACATCTACCAGAGGCTACTCACCGACTACTCTCCTAAGACTATGAATAGATTGATAGAGTGCAGGGTACCTCCTATATGCCCTAGCAAGACAAGCTTTTCGAACATGCTCATACAAGTCCAACTTGCTTGTAGGGATAGGAAAAGGCACCTATATAGGCACACACGGGGGTAGACACATTCACAGGTTTTGTACAAAGAGACAAGTCGAGTATCATACTCTTTTCTTTTACCAGAATTTTCTCTTCACAGAGCTTTGCCGAGAAAGGTTTTAAAAAGGCGGGATAATTTACTCTCTCACTTAGATGGTTCGGATTGGGTAGGACGTACCCACATGTAAGTCTGGAACTTAGAATTTTAGGACCATCACAAGGTAGAATGTTTTTTCCTTAGGTTCTTCAAATCCTCACTTAAGTGCACTTAGGTCCAACACGGTTTTGTACATCTTTCATAAAATGTCTGTAGAGGATAGTTTTATTAGGAAGGTTACAAGCTCACGTACTTTGTTTTCTCTCAATAAAATGGATTTCTTTTTATGTAAAAAATATATTGTTGAACTTGATGACGAAGGCGATCCAGCAAGTAATGATGAACCATGAGGGTGAATTCTCATTTTGACAGGATAAATAACCAACGAAGAAGAGGATCACTGGAAGTAGGTTGCCGAATACACCACAAACTACTTTTTCACATGTTGTCGATTAGCCTAATGTCCCAAAAGACAGTAGTTCCTCAGTGTACTAAAGTGTTTTCATGGAAACTCGATTGACGAGATGAGCGCACGCCAAAAAGCCTCTGATATGCTTATCGTGGATGCAATCAAGCAGGATCCGGTAGCTCTAAGATTGGATGACATAAACGTCAAATAAAAACTCAAACATGCACAATATCTTCAAAACAATCCTTCTACCAGGGTTGAGTGGAATATTATAAATACGATAAACATAATTGAATGAGTTGAAATGTATATGGAAGGCTACATCCGGTGATGTATATGTGCTCAGGCATCCCTATAGTGTGTTTTGTGCTCAACCATAAAACTTATGTTTTAGTTAATGTTTACTGAATACTTTTGTTTCGTAAACATGACCATAAACAGCGGCAATATATTACCATTAATAGGTCATGATTATGAGCATCACCAAAATATAACTTTCAAACTAGCAACAGGTTTTATTGTAAGATGTTAAGTAAGTGAAAGTAACAAAATATATGATGATTTGCAATTAACAATCAAACAGTCAAGAGTGCAAAAAAATGAATTGCCATGTTATGTGCCAAAGTGTGTCATACGATAGTCACAGAACAAAGTCATTTACATGCTACAAAAATAATGTTTATATTTCATGTTGATTCCTAAGGCTTACCAACTACCTCT
Organism: Pinguicula primuliflora; assembly: GCA_025802335.1. Classification (NCBI taxonomy): domain Eukaryota; kingdom Viridiplantae; phylum Streptophyta; class Magnoliopsida; order Lamiales; family Lentibulariaceae; genus Pinguicula; species Pinguicula primuliflora. The sequence goes on along the minus strand of JAOYMZ010042853.1, from coordinate 2,717 downwards.
CATCATAGTCATCCCAAAGGGGTAATCAAACAAGAAAAATGTTAATTGCACCCTCTAATTTGACTCATTACTAAACCTCATGGCGTGACAGAAATCATAATCATACATTTAATTGTTTATTTTTATTCATCCTTTTTAATTGTGGTTGTGATTGTTGCCACATCATATGGTCAAATAATGGGGTACAAATAGTACTATCCAATCAAACAAATAGGAAAAATGTTATTTGTACACACAACACATGACATTAAAAATAAGTGGGTAATCTAACTAAAAAAGTCAGATAAGTCCTAACGTGCATTCATCAACCAACAGGGCTCTCAACCTCCAAAGTTTGAGTCTGCTGTGTGTTCAGTTGGGGGTGAACCTTGGTTGGCGGGGTTTGATTTCTATGATAGACAGGGTTAGTTGGCAATTTTTGGGATTTTTCGTGTCAAACACCCGTTCGGTATCCAACTTTTTTAAAATCACCTACTCGGGGTTTACGATTTGGGCAGGGTCAACTAGTGGGCTACTCGCATATTTTTGTCCCTCCTGCGAGGAGGGTTGGCAGATTCTATGAGTTATCCGGTATTGTCAAATTACGCATTTACCCCCAAAATCAAAATTAACCTAACTTGACGAATCTTCTCCTTCAATTTTCATCTCTTCGTAGTATAACGATTTTCGTTCCAAGACCGTCTCTTCGCACGACGACGACAATTCGACAGTGGCGTGCCGGAAAATCGATGACAGAGGCTATCACCAGTCGATTCCTCTCCGGTAAGCCATTTTTCTACTTACAATTTCTGTTCATTTCGACGTTGGAGTTTTCTACGTCTGTAGAACAACTATCTTTTTGTATTGGCAATTTCTTCAATACAAGACTCCCTTTCTCGTTTTTATCCCATGAGCATTTATTCTGATGGTAGAACTGAGTCTTCTGACAATAAATTATATCTGGCTGCAGCATAATGCGCAAGATTGAACCCTAGAACTAATTGTGTAAGATTGAAACAGAAATTGTAAGTAGAAGAATGGCTGCAACATAATGCGTAAGATTTTGGAATTGTCATTGGATTCACTTCGTTGATAGTGTTGTTTGTCAAACTATAAACATATACACGAAAAGTGAATTTTGATTGGGAAAGTTCGAAATGCACAGAAAAAACTTTGAAAAAGATAGCATCACTGCTAGTAGTATAACAGAGAAGACTTAAACCATTTCTCTGTATCTACGAACGGCAAAAATCAAACTAGGCTAGCAAAGTAAAAGGAACTTTACTCTGTTTTCGTGGTAACATAAGGTAAAAGTTTGGTAATTTCAGTGTTTGAGACTTGTTGTTTGATGAAAATTTTGCTCTTGTTGGGATCAGGGACTGAGTTTATTAATCTGGATTTTGCTGGAGCATCAGAACTCTTATGTGATTCAATGTTTTTTTTAATTTCTGTATAACTGCTCAATTTATAAACATTTTCTTATGTGATATGAAAGCATGAATACACTGCCTTATAAGTTTTTCGTACTTTTATGAAATATTTTGTGTAATAGTTGCTGCAAATTCTGCAGATTTATGTAATAGTTTCTATTTCTTGATATTTCGTTCTTCTTATTTGTCTTAGCTTAGCAATGGACGTTGGAAAATTCGTAATATGCATGCGGGCATTTCTCTGTGCAATACCTATGATCTTGAGGATTGCAAAACTTCAAAGAAAAAGAAGGGAGATCATACTGGCATGCACACTACTTCACAACTTTGCCAATCTTCACAGTCTTTCCTTTAATGATCTGGAAACACAGTGTGATATCATACTGGCATGCGCACTACTTCACAATTTTGTTATTCAGGTTACCCCGCAGGATCCACTCTTACATAATACAAGCACTGATGTGGGGTTGGATGCCGCCATTCTGAACACTTCAGAGGGGAATGAGCACATACAGTCCATTAACTCATTGCGTGGGTGGAATGAATTCCGTGATCAACTAGCGACCGGTATATGGACTATATACATGCAGACGTGCAATACTGGTTCTATTTGAGTTGTAGTTTTAAACTGATGGTTGTGGATTTTGTGATGCTTGTATTTGTATTTTATTTGTATTGTATTTGTATTGAATAAGATTTATATTGCATTTGTATTGAATAAGTTTTTCGAACATGTTTTCGTTATAAGCAGGTGTTTTGGATGTTCGCATATGTTCTTTTATAGTAGTGGTTTTGGATCTTTGCCTATAACTCATTTGTAACAAGGTAATGGCAAAATGGTAAAAGTGACTAATTCTGTCCTAAACCCTAGTTTAATTCCCTCGAATAGTTATGATACCAAACAGGCAGTTAAAGTATTCCTATCGACAGCAAAATTGTTATCGAACAGGATTGCTATGTCATTCCCACTGTTATCCTACAACTTCCTCAAACCAAGTTTATTTTTTCCGGGATACCAAATCCAGTTTTTTTTTTAAAAAAAAATTATTGGGCGGCTGTCCCCCTCCACCAAAAGTTTGGTTTACATAGTAGTGATAGCCCAAATAAATAAAAATAAATCAAAACAACAGATAAAGCTTGGAAGCTAAGATCTAAATGTGTGTCTTTCCTTTTTTGATGAAGCTCCATTGCATATCTTTTTGCATCAAGTCCCATGTTTCTTCAGATGGATTCTGCTGGATGTGGAGATTTGAGTTGGAGTTCTGGCTTCCTAGTTTTGCCAAGTAATCTGCCACTTGATTGACCTCC
>JAOYMZ010042832.1:0-14997 GCA_025802335.1 Pinguicula primuliflora | reverse complement strand
TATTATAGGGGTATGGGGTTCGAGACAAAGAAAGATCAAGGCAGCATATCAGTTTTTCCTTTATACTTTACTTGGATCTGTTTTTATGCTATTAGCTATTCTGTTGATTCTTTTCCAAACAGGAACAACCGATTTACAAATCTCATTAACCACAGAATTTAGTGAGCGGCGCCAAATCTTTCTATGGATTGCTTCTTTCGCCTCTTTCGCCGTCAAAGTGCCTATGGTACCAGTTCATATTTGGTTACCCGAGGCTCATGTAGAGGCACCTACGGCAGGATCCGTCATCTTGGCAGGAATTCCTTTAAAATTGGGAACCTACGGGTTTTTAAGATTTTCAATACCCATGTTTCCCGAAGCGACACTTTCTTCCACTCCTTTCATTTATACTCCAAGCGCGATTGCTATAATATATACTTCCTCGACCACTTTAAGACAGATCGATCTTAAGAAGATCATAGCTTACTCCTCAGTAGCTCATATGAATCTGGTGACTATTGGTATGTTTAGTCGGGCGGCGGCCGTTAGGTCACCTATTTTTAGTTATGGACACACCAAAACATGTGTGCCGGGCGTGCGACCCATCAACCTACTAGCAATGGGGGAGAAAACATAGCATGTCGCAAAAAAAGCTGGATTCGAGGCGTCAGCAACTGCCGTCTGTTCCAAGCCCCTTAGCGCCCCGGGACGGGAGTGGAGGGCGGCCCTACGCGCAGGCAAGAGCAGCACCGGCTCTACGAAAGTCAGAATCTAATATCGAATCTTTTAGTTGTCTTTCCCAATTCATTCGTGAATAAGAATTCAAGGTCGTGAAGCGAGTGCTTCTAGCTGCTTTGCCTGCTTTTTATTATGGATGGCGGCGGAAATGAACGAAAAGCAATCTTTTCTATTGATTTGAAAATCAATTGATAGATAGCCAACTCTCTTCTGATAGATCGAAAGAGATAGACAGGGAATCTAGAAAGACACTAAGGCCATTTTATAGCGCCTATTGATGAGACAACTATCTTTTCATGATCCATCAGAAAAGAAAGAGATATCTGATGGAGTCTACATCGTACATAGAGCGACCAAGCGCTCTTTAGGTCAGCTCAGCTCTCTTATTCATCGGTCCAATGCACTGGGCTCATCTCATGGAGGGAAAAGAAAAAATGTAGTTGTCTTGTTCGCCGCTTCGACGCATTCCCTTCTCTCCCCGGTCCCACACAGAAAGAAAGAGCGTAGAGCCCCGGCCCAACCCGTAGGTCCGCTAACGTAAAGCGAGGAGTTGAGCCTGAACTAGCGAATCGAAGTCACTTTCGGAACCATACTTCCTACAGCGTTGATGTGTTCAGTACAGCGGGAACGCGCAGCGCAAACGAACGTGAGCTGCTATACCGAATCCCCCGCTGGCCATCGGGGACCGAGTGGTAAGGCCATGATATGCAGGGGAAAATCTAACTCATTCTTCCATTGGGGACAGGTGCACGAACGACAACTCCAAACGTCACACATCCGCCGCCTACCTACCGTTTAGGTGGCACCAGCGAGATCCAGCTAAGGTAAGGTCGTGTCGCGGCTGCTCCACTCCGCTGCGGTCTGATGAACTTCGTTGCCTTCCCCCTAAGAAGCGAATGGGCGCTGTGCCGTGGGTCAGTTTCGGGGCGGAGAGGGAATAGAGACCAGAATAATAATTCATTTGGTTTGGATCGACGAGCTTTTTCAGCCCGTTGAAGAAATTCCAGTCGGTGATCGATCTCTATATCTAAGGGATCTCTCTATACATATAAAATGGCATGATATGATCGCCTTTCTTTGATATGTTCATTCAGTACCAATACAAACAAAACTACGCCAAAGTTCCAGGGCCACTATAGAAGCTAGAAGTAGCTAGCCTATAGTAGTCGGCCTAACCGTCACGACAAGATCAAATTAGCCTTATGAATTGAATCTTAAGTAGGGCCGGCTACCAATCAAAGAGGCTGAGAGTAGGCGTAAGCTCACCCGTAAGCTCTTCGAGCTTCCCTTCATTCGCTTCGCGGGAGCCGCACAGCACATAGCTGGAAGTAAGAGGGCCCATACTACCTGCCTAACCCTTCGCTCCGAGGGCTTATCTAAACCAGAAAAAGCGATCGGAAAGCGCCTTCTAAAGCACCTCATTCATCCAAAAGAGAAGGGAAGGGGCCTATTTCTTTTTATTTGCATGACCTCTGCAGATTTAACCCTATCGGAACCCGGAGCCACTCCCCTAGCGGTCCTGCCACCACGCCGCAGAACGGGAGCTGTTGAGAGGTTCCATATTGCCGAGACGAAGGGCTTCTGTACGTGATCGTAGTATGTCGGCTCGTCCCCGCTGCATCGAAGAGTGCCTATGTCATATTAACCGATTCACTGAGTTGGAAGATAGAGTTGGGGTGGGGGTCTACGATGTGATACTAAAGTATGACCCGGGGAGATAGATGCTAACTATGGGTAGGAAGCAGGAACCTTTATGTAAATAATTGTGGGCGATCGACATTTTTTCCAAAAAAAAAGGAGTGTTGTTAGAAAGCCGTATGATAGGTGGTAACTATCTTGTACGGTTCGGGGGGTAATCGGCGTACTCCGATCAGTGGGGGGAATCTTTGGCTCTATCGAACATACAGGGAATTGGAGGTAGCATTCTACCGATGTCAGGTCATGGACTGGTTTCTTCAGCCCTTTTTCTATGTGTTGGTGTTCTATATGACCGACATAAGACTCGACTTGTTAGATATTACGGAGGTTCAGTGAGCACCATGCCGAATCTCCCTACCATTTTCTTCTCTTCCACTTTGGCCAATATGAGTTCACCTGGTACTAGCAGTTTTATCGGGGAATTTCTCATCTTAGTAGGAGCTTTCCAAAGAAATAGCTTAGTAGCGACATTAGCAGCGCTTGGGATGATTTTAGGCGCGGCCTATTCCCTTTGGCTATATAATCGTGCGGTTTCTGGTAATTTAAAACCCGATTTCCTCCATAAATTCTCCGATCCAAATGGCAGAGAAGTTTCCATATTTATACCTTTTCTTGTTGGAGGGGCGACCGTCCGTTAAACTACCAAAAAAACAAACAAGGGTAAACCAATGTGATCATGACATTGGTAGGTGCTTGCGATGGGGCGGATGCGACTTCTCGACCCTGTCTCCGAGGGACAGTTGAACGAGCGACTCATGAATGCTGCCGGGTTGGACGAGACAATAACTCGAACGTTTTTTTTTGAGCAAGAATCACAGCCTTACCTTATCTTCACCATGATACGGACTCCAAGTTCTTATGGCAGAGCACGAGGAGATTTATCATCAATATGATGATGGGAATTACAACCAGAAGCACGACTGGGGTCTTCGTTCCAGATAAGAAAACCATCAGTAAGAGTAACGTAAGCATGAGACTTTTTGGTAGTACCGGTGAACCAGATGGCCGCGGCGATGGAATCTGGGACGGAGGACTTGTAGTATCTCTCTAGATCTGGCAAAAGCGAAAGAACCCCTAACATAATGAAAATCCTGACGGCTGTGCCCACTCTGGCCTCGAAAGGCAGGCCCCTGTGCGAGCTGGAGCTGCCATAGCTTATGGCTAGAGCAATGGGAGGGCTCTAGCAGAGAGCAAAGTCAGGATAACGAGCGCTCCGCCCGCTTTGCTAAAAGCAGGGGCAGCGGGCAAGTGCTTGGTAGGCCAACAGCCCAGTGAACCGGGCAGGGCACTCGAAGAAAGGGGGGCACACTAAGGCAAGTACGAGAGATTGGCCCCGCTGCGTTTTCTTAAAAGCAAGGACCTCAATTCTCATTAGGAGGTCAAACCAAGGACCTATGTCCGGGCTCGTCCCCGGTCAATATTGGATCAAACAATAGGGGGCCGTAGCACTGACCCTTTTTTTATTCAATACAATAGGGTATCGTACAGTTCCCTACCGAGACAAACTCTCAAGGGATCCTAGGCGCGCTGGGCATACCTCTTCTGCGCGTCTTTCTCGTGGCGGGAACAGAACAACAGGAAAAGACCCGGCCGACCGGCCCAGCGCTCGAGGGCGAGCTTTATTTAAGAGATAATGGGAAGTGAGTCGAAAGGCTTCCGTTTCCGTTCTTGGTTTTTCTTTGGTACCCTATCGATCTTTTTCGTAGTTGAGAAGGGGGAAGGAGTCTAAATCAATGAACATGTTTGAACCATCATTGATGGACGTTGCACATGACACGAGAAATTCGACTCAAGGTCCAGCGCTAATAGAAGTTGCTTACTTTCCTAGTAGCGAAGGAAAAAAGCAGGGCTATAATAGTGGGCGGGTCTCATGAGATCTATGCCGGCCGTCAGAATCAAACGAAGGTCGAAGGACCATTCTGGGGCATAGCGGCGACCTCGCCTGGCGCCATTCCCTCCCCTAGCAGCAGACGGGGGGCCGTGCCTGAATTCAGACCGGACCAGACTCTTCTCTCTTTGAGCTGCTCCCACGCACGCAGACCGGAAGATAGCACTTGTCCTGGACTGGGTAGAGATCTTCGTGGGACCGTGGAGGGAGTCTAAATCGGTCTTTTCCTTATCACGCCACATTTTCCATTGATAGAGTTTGAGGCCCCCCTTGAAGAAATTATTAAAGGCGCTATTACATTGCCCTGCTTCTACGGAAGAGGTTTACCTTGTACCACCCGATATAGATCGGAATTCGGAGCGAGTTGAGGAAAGCCAGCCCTACCCACAGCTACAACTACTGGCGCTTCAAAAGTGAGATTCGTTGGGCGCTACTGAAAGCCCTTTTTTAGGTCGTCTAATAAGGTAGGTGTAAACCCCGAAAGCCTTTGGTACTTCGGTAGGGCGAGCAGCCCTTAAACCAAAAAAGAGTGGAACCCTTCCCCTATTTATTTTATGCATTTCATTCTCTATTTTGCCACTTCAAAGAAAATGAGAAAAAGGGGTCGGTCAATAGCATAGCTCTCTCTTTCCCCCTTTCGGAGGTCTCTCGAGCCTAATCCGGTAGGGTCGGACGGCTTGCTTTGCCACAGCTTGACAAATCGCATCCCAGCGCCCCAACCCATTCTGCCTTAGTCTTTCAACGGCTGGGAAGGCAGTCGTAGAAGCAAAGCCTATCGATCGCCGCGCCGACCATCTCAACTACGTCGATCCTTCTTAAAGATTTGATGGAATGCTCCACCCAAGAGCGCTTATGTTATAGGGTAACTCATGGTCTATCGAGCCTTATGGTTTGTTTTGATATCCGTCAGGAATAATAAAAAGAAAAGTCCAGGTTGGTTGGTGAGCCTAGTGATAGGAGACTATCTAGCTTGGTTCGGAGAGCACGGTTAAAGATTTTTTTCTTGCTAAATGTTACGGCCTAAATGCTGAACTATTGACCCTACTTGTTTGGATGGGTGTTCACCCCAAAGTGTTCCCGGACTGCATGCATACATCCGTAAGTAACTTAGTGCAACATGGCAAATTTCATTGATAGGAATCAGCAAAGAAAAGAAAAGAAAAAGAGGTCAACAACATCAACATGTATTTTTGGTGGGGCTGAGGAGTGATTTTCTTGATTTGGGATTATGTGGGCTTCACATGGCATAGAGGTTTAATGATGGAACGTTTGGATAGAGTCATTGGCAATGAGGCATGGTGTGCAACTTACTGTAAGGCTGCAGTTTCAAGTACACATCATCCCCCACTTCAAATTCACGTTCCACTCTATTCTTGTCAGCATACACCTTCATTCTATTGCGAGCAGTATCAAGGTTTTCCTTTAGCGGGTCTCTGCTCTTTGCTCAAAGAAAGAACAGTCTGATGATTCGTTCCTTCAGCTGCCCGGATCATAACCATATAGAGCCTTGAAGGGAGTCATTTTCATACTAGAATAGAATGAAGTATTATACCAATACTCTACATGCGGCAACCATTTGTGCCAGGAGGTAGGTTTGTGGTGGCACATACACCTGAGATAGGTCTCAACACACCTATTGAGTCGCACCATCAGTCTGCGGGTGGTAAGTAGAGCTCATGGACAGTCCAACTCCAGCTGCTTTGAATAGCTGAGTCCAAAGCTGGCTGGTAAAGATCTTATCTCGATCAGAGACAATGGCTTGTGGCAATCCGTGAAGCTTGTAAATAGAGTTGATGAACAGCTTAGCTACTACCTCAGCTGTAAACGGGTGGTGCAGCGGTATGTCCAAACTTCGTGAACTTATAAATACTACCAAGATGGAGGTTTGATTTTCCGACTTGGGCAGCCCTTCAATAAAATCCATAGAAATCATCGACCGTCCAGCTTACAGATTTCCTACTTAAGATTCAGATGCCTATTTTGCTGCTGATGTGGAGGAATTGGTACTAGCCTACTCGATATCTTCCTTGCCTGGTTCGCTAGAGGACAAACACCAACAAATAGGGAGGGGAAGATAACTAGCTATGAATCTTCCTTCCGTCAATGGTTGAACCTTCTTTTCATTTGTATGCCTGTGATGTTGGATGCTTCCTGGTATTGAGAAAGGCCAGGTCACAGGAATCTTCAAATTCCGAGTCAACAACCGTAACTAGAGCACTTCGAAACCTCTCGCGGATTTTAATAGATTTCTCGGAAAACCAGCTATTCGAACACAGATACGCTGGTGGATCGAAGAAAGATTACACGACCTTAACCTCTTCTCTGACGTACTCCAACTCTATATATTGCATTCGATGTCGAGACTTTCTGTCATGAAAAAGGGGAGAAAGAATTCCATTTCATATGGGGACGTCTGTGATCCATGGATCTCCGATCTAGTGAGGAGGAAGAGAGAGATCTAGGAAAGGTTTATCCGCTCCCTTGCTTATGAGGCCATTCATCCCGGGGAAGTTCAATCTTAACGGGGGGATCTTTGAAGCTGTAATTGGTCCTCTTGTCTTCACGCAGTCAATCGTCCTTGGGTTGGAGTTCTCCAAAAACATGTGCCAGGCTTGCTCTTCATTGGCTGACTTGTCATCCGCGCAGACGAATCTGGCACCACCCCGCGGGAAACTTGCTGTTGCAGCACCGAAGTTTCTTGCACAGGCTGACCACTGATTCAATCTTCAAAGAAAAAGCCAGATCTTGCTACTAGAAAACCGAAGGAGCACACAAAGCAAACGTGCCATAACCAAGCAAGAACGTAGTTCTTTGTGTAGGCGGAATCAAGTTTCAAATCATAAGATGACGAAGTGACTGCACCAACGAATCAAGCGGAACACATCTTTGATCCACTCTACGAACTGAAAGCGAAAGAACCACGCCCGGAAACCATATCTACAACCGAAAGAAGGAAAGGGGCCTGAAAGAAGACCAATCACCAGGTAAGGTAGCAAATCAATCTCCCCTTCGAACTTCACTATCTGCCATCACTGCCTATTACAACGTGCCAAGTTCAATAAAGGATATACGGACCGATCATGGCATTGTCTCCAACAAAGAGGCAGACTCGAAATTCTCCAAGCTCACCAGGACTGAACATCAGGCGCTATGTAATTGCCAACGCGCCCATTCCTATGGCTACTTATCCGGCAAAGAACTCCGCGTGCACTTCTTCGGACAAGCTAAACCCTGTTTGATTTTCCTTGCATTCAGCCGCCCGAATCCCCAGCCTTAGTTGAAGAAGGAAGTCCAACTAGTGCCAATCCTACTTGTCTTGTGTAAGAACTGACCGACCGATGAGTCATATCTAGAGAAAGACAAGGAGAGGCATTTCAGGCAAGGTTAGAGTCAAAATCCGGGACCCCTACATCCCGGATAATTCTGTGCAGGCGCGGCTATAATTTTAACGGCCTCTCGCTTCGATAAAGCGACTACGTATCTCTGAGCCCCTATAACCATAGTACAATATCTTGTAGCGCTTATTTATCCCATAGTCAGGGTGCCTGACTAGGCGAGTATTAGAACGGAAAGATCCATTAGATAATGAACAACCAGTGATCGAAGCAAAAGGGCTTGGCGCCTTGTTGTGATATGACAACACAGCCCGGTGGGCCGACTCCATTCAATAGGAGCATATGTGGTAGCCGGACCCCTTCTTCCCTTCACAACCTGGGCAATTGAATAGCACCTTACTAAATTCAATTATTCAGTCCCCACTGAGAAGAGTTTCCCTTCTAGGGTTCCTAGAAAAAAGGTTCGAGAAGAAATCTAAGCTGACTTGACTGCTTCCTTCCCTTCCGAACTACAGCTCTAATCTGATGGTATGTGCTGAAGATATAACCAAGTTATGATTGCAGTATCAACCCTTGCTTCTTCGCTCCATTTCTAGTTACCAGTCCTTAAGAAGGCTCTAGGGTTATCTTTGCACCATATCGACAAGAAGAAGACGGAAAGAAAGCCGACCATTCACCAGGATCGATGTAATTGAGATCACTTTGCTTTAAAAAAAAGTAGCATCAAAGAAAAGCTGCCAAGTAGGAGAAAGTAGTTCTTGCTTTCAGCCCACCCTTCAGACGAAAGATTCAATCCTAGACTTTTTCTCTTCTACGCGGCTATAAGCAAACCAAAACCTGCACACACTAGAAGAAAAAAATATAGTAGTTTGATCGAGGGCATCCATACTATAAAAGTGAGTGAATCACTTCCAACTGAATCAAAACCGGAAGCCAGAGCCGCACAAATTTCCCGGCGAGCTGATCTTTGGGCGGAGGTTTCTCGATCTGCAATAGAGGAAAGGAAAGACCTGGGACCAGTACTCCCCAACTTGGGAACTCAGCTTATAGCGAAGGGTGGTATGTAGAAGTCCATCGGTCCACATGAACACTCAATTGATAGAGGCAAGTCTCTATGTCGCCGTCTCATCAATGAGCGTAGAATGAGAAATTCGAGAATAGTTGATGGCCGAGAGTTGAGTGTGATCTCCCTACCTTGCTTGATCCTTACGAGCGAAGGCTTTCGCAACCACCTTATGATCTCAGTGAGTCCATTGGGAAAATAACCTACAGGAGTTCATAGGGAAGGCAAAGCCAGTCCCAGTTAGCAGCTCAACGTAGTGGCTTACAAGATGAGCCAACCAATTACTGAGAAAGTAAAGTTTCACTTCTACTTGGATATGCAGAAAGAGTGCTGATGGACAATAAGATTTGTACGGTACGCATTCCGGGTTTACCGATTGAGTCCAGAGAGAAAGTGAAAGCTTTTCCTCCAGCATTATCAAGAGACCTGAATCTGGTCTTCTCTTTCTCTGTCGGCAAATCCGCCCACAGGCCCTGATTCAACAAGGGGGGCTTGACAGGATCCAATGAGAAAGACGAAGGAACTCACGAATCCATGGCACACCTTAAATGAATTGCCCAACTATCAAAGTCGGGCCAAGAAAAGAAAAAGGATGGACATAGTTCAGATCTACGGCGATCTAGAAGAAATCTCGCGTGTTGTAACGACCTCATAAGAGATCCTTTTGGGAGTTTTCTTCCTTGGTAAGGTATATCCACCGAAAGAACTTGGAAACTTTTTCAACACATGTTGAAATTCCCTCTCATGCGACTGGTCAGACTTCGATCCTTCCCTCCTTCACATCAGTTGATTAGCCATCTCCCAGATTGCTTTCACTTCTCAAGGAATCTATCAACGGAAAGAGTCCGCATCACTATACTATGCCACAAGGTATTGGCATCGGCAGAGGCATGCCCACTAAAGTGCCTTTTGGTATCCTACGGCAAGGGCTCTAATATCACTGCAATGAATTCTGCTTCAGTTGTAGAAAGTGCTACATAAGAATAAGGAATAAAGGAAGCTAAGAGAGGAGATTGGCAGGGGGGGCGCGTACATCAATCCTCATAAATGGGAGCCCGTCGAAAGAGATTATATAGATTCTTCTTTATTTGTGAGCCTCTGTCATAATCAAGAGCGCTCTGGTTGTAGGCCTTTCTCGCTTTGGGCCAATATAGACGGGTGCATAGCTCTAGTTGTCCTATATTAAAAACATGGGTTCAAGTATAGCAAAATTAGAACACCGAATAAGATGGCGAAGATGACGTTGCGAGGAGATGTCCCTCGGCTTCTCTAACTCTCGTGCTGATAAGCAATCTCTGGTATAGTGCGGGGAATCGGACTCGAAGGAGAGTGCGCGCTTCCTTTCACTGAGAAAAGAGAAGGTTTTCCCCGGGGGTGCCAAACATGGACGCTTTCTTTGCCCTCGGGGGTCCGGGCTTCTTCTTTGATTGAGTAGACTTTCTTGCCAAAGACCTGTTTTGAGTTCTGAGTTGGCCAAGCGCGTGCAGTTGGGGAACCTTAACGGCCTTCTAAACGTTACCAGAGGTAGCTAGCTATCTGAATCGCTATAGATGCATGTGGTTCAATTTCCATTTGCCTACCAGTGAACTCTACCATCCCCTACTTTCAAGCAAGTGTGGTGAAGAACATAGATGATCAAGCCCTAGTTGATGAGTCTAGGCTACTCTCTTGGTGGATTTAGCAACTTGATATTTAATTTATTCTAGACTTCTGGTACCAAGCACTTTCAATCTGAGCTGAGAGCTTTTTCTTGGATTTAGTAGGTGCTGTATTTCTTGCGAACTTCTTCGCTCTTAGATTCTACTACCGGTGCTCCCGATGAGGGAATAACAATCAGACCTTACCAGGTACAGGGACCAGACTATAGAGCCTAATGAAATTCCATTCAAAAAGATTCGGACTTGCTGCATTCCTCTATATTGAATTTGACTGCTCCTCGAGCACACAGCAAAGCATCAACAAGAAGTAGTCTCCTGAAGTAGCAGGTCTTCCCGTAGAGCAAGTAAGGTCCCTATTTTTTGAAAAAATATGGAATCTGACGTGTAGAAGAGGCAGAGGACGATGATTCATCAACTCCATTTTCTTCAATGAGAGCAGTATCATTGGTGTTCTCATTAGCAGTCGATAACTTCACTTCGTCAGCATTCTCAGCTTCCACAGAATCCACCTCTGACAGAGTTTCTTGCTGGATTTCGAATCTCTGTGCACTCAACGTTCTCTGAAGCTGTTGCTCTATTAGACTGAGGTAGGGGCATTTACTTTTTCTTCTCTTCAGCTTCTTTAAGTCTAGCAAGCTTCTCTTGCATCTCTCTGACATGTTTTGGAATCTTCTTACCGGAGACTTTATTAGTTGTTTCGATTTTCCCTTCCTCGTTCTTTTCCTCAACTGCAGGGGCAGCTGCTTTTTTCTCCTACCACTTTCGCCACAGGTGAGGTGTATGTGTTCTCAAAAACCACATTCTTGGAGCAGGTGGTTGCCACATGCAGAATTCTGGTACAACACCTCCTACCATTCCAGTATTAAAATGACTCCTTTCAAGGCCCTCTATGGCTATGAGCCTAGACTCTTGCCTATTCCTGATGCTTCTGGTGCAGGTGTGGAAACTGTAAGGGAGTTTTACAAACAACGTGGGGAGTTGCAAGACATTCTTGCTCTGCATATTTCTTGATAGGCTGTCTCGATATAAAAGTCCCTCAGATGCTTATGGGGATTCTCTAGGGCGGTCGGTGCGCTCATTTCGATGCATAGTGAAACCCGCCGACGCAAGCTTTTGCCCGAGCTAAGGCGCTATTACATTGCCCTGCAGTGGAGACTTTTAGCAAGCTTGGTAGAAGCAAATGAGTTGGCTATCAAGACAACAGCTACTTGGCACTATAAAGATGTCGAGATACCGGCATCCAGCCTACACAAGAAATTGGCATACGGTAGGTAAGAGATAGATAAAGAGAAAGATTATCACTCACTGGCGATTCGGCAACGGATACGGCAAGAATGGTGCATTCAGAGCCATCAGGCCGTAAGGGGGCCACAACTATGCAAAGGAAGCGAGAGCACGTCATAGTAATGGTACGCGTTTATACTTAATAGACTTTAGAAACATATGGATTACCATTGAGGACAGCGGACAGGAAAAGAAAGAGAGCTACTTCTATGATGTCTGGGGTCCTGTACCTTCTTCTTCTTTATATGGTTCACGTCCATCCGAAAGAAAGAACTGGGGTTCGGTAAGTCTTTGCTTTGGTGGGAGTGATCTAGCTCCTTCCTCGGTTGAGCCTTTTCGCCTCTCTCCCGGTCGGTGGTTGAGCGACTTGAAGTCAAGAGTTTTCGATTGTGAGGGTAGAAAGAGACGGTTAGGAGGAATGGGAAAGAAAGAATCTTCATTAAATCTCGTCAGATCATGGACGGGGTTAAGTCACAATCCACTTGGCTACCTAGATGCCAGTTCCAGGTTTCTGGTAAATCAGAGTCAAATCTGTACACAAGACTAGCCAGCTAATAGAATGGGATTCGGTTACTAACCCGATGACATAGGCATAAGCTGCTTCCAGAGCAGATGTCTGCTTAGGGGAGATTCATTTAGAGATCACGAAAAGGGATTGTTATGAGTAGATGTCTAGAGTACTATTTAGAGCCGGAGTAGGGAAAACTCTTTCACGCCGGAGGAACGGAAACAAGCAAGCTAGGCACCTTTGAGCTTGTTCTCGAGTAAGTTGCTAAAGAGGGCTATCAAGCAAGCGATTGTAGGTACGCGTTCTTTCTATTATCAACTAGTTGTATAAGCGGTGTGCGCCTTTAATAACGCGCCTGAAACCCGGTTTGAGTGCCCAGAGAGGCCCACAGCTACTCAAGGGAAACACTTTTGCGGCCAATCCTAAAAAGTGAGATTGGTGTTAGACGCAGCGCGGGCAGAAGTTAGAACAGTTTCTCCCGAACCCCGCTTCCAGTTTTCTAGTGTTTTCAGGTATCTCGGTTGAAATCCCTATCAATGGCATTGATCATTCTATCTTTTAGGATCTTACTGGCCTATAAAGAGGCTTGTAGCTTCACCAGAATCAGATGCCCTCTGACCACCACTTCTGGACTTCTGATTCAATTTCCAAAAGCCTGTCCCTTCGAGCAAAGCTTTCTTCCATCAAGAACCCGGTCTCCTCAGCCAGCCAACTCCCCTATGTGAGATGATAGTCTTCCTTCTTTCGGGAAGATCGGAGGTTGGTAGGGTGGGGCAAGCCAAAGGCGAAGAAAGGAGATGACAAGGGGGCAGGCAAGGCTGCCGTTGCCGAGGGTGTTGCCAAACTTACCCTAGATCCGACAGGTATTTCGCCATCTGACTCAGGTATGGCTCTGATCTCGTGCTCGAAAAAATTATCTACCTCTTGGATATTAGATTCGGGCGCAACAGATCATATGACATACGAGAAAGCAGACCTAATTACTTCTTCAGTGCCTCAGTTGTATTCTTAGTGCCAATGGATAAATGAGTCAAGTTGCTGGTGCGGGCACGGCCGTTGTGTCCCCTAAGCTAACACTCCCTCATACATTATTTGTCCCATCATTATCTCATAAATTTATATCTGTGAGTCAGGCTACAAGTGACTTAAATTGTATGGCCCTAAGATATCCTGATTCTTCTTTTATTCAGGACCTACTCAATGGCTCGATAATATGTCCTGACCGACTGATTGACCGAACTTCCAGACAAGCCAGATGTATTTGGCTGGTTGTTGGTACAAAAGAAAGTGGCGACAAAAGAGAACCTGACTCGAAGAGGAATAAATCTATCAGTTGAGCAACGAAAGTTTCTGTAGAACAGTAGATGAACTGCCTGCGCCAGAGCCTGTACTTTGAGGGGTTGGGAAGCAATCAGACGATCCTGCGATGGAGAGAGTGAGATCAGGGTCAGTAACTGGAACTGATTCGGCCAACTCCCCTATGGTGGAGACGGAAGAGGGAAAATATGTCGAAATCTTATTTTCTTCTCTCATACAGCGGTCAGGGTTCATTCCAAGATCACCCAACTGGGAGGCAAAAAGCTTGGTTCGGTTCCTACGAGAACCCTTCGAATACAAGATATGCTGATCTAGCACTTTCCCTTCCTTCTAGCCAACCAATCTCCACTTTCTTGGAACTCGGGACTTACCTTAAAAATAGCATGCTGGTGCTACTTTCTTTCTCCCTCAAGACTGAAAAGATCTGACCTGGGATAGAGCTAGAGCGTGCTATTGTAGAGCGTAAGTTACCATGCGCAGGAGGAGCCGAAGGATTTGAGAGAAAGAGAGCTGGGAAACTTGAAGCGGTGTAGCGGGGGTCTTCCTTCTGCCCAAATCATTGCATATTAAGATATTCATCTGCATCGGATTCAGGCGCAGGAACAGGCACACTGGAGCTACTAAAATCTTACCCCGCAGTCCGCCGACATGTCTTTTCTATCTATCAGGCCAAGAAGGCGCTTCCCTTCAACTCGTTTCGTATACATGTTTGCCCGTTTCATGGCCTATTAGTAAAAACTCGGACTGCACAATGTTTGGTAATCTATTCATAGCAGATGCTTTCTCCTCTGCTCGTGCAAGGATAGTAGGCCTCCTCTAGCCGAGGGCATAGTTCTCTCATCGAACCAGGCAACTAGACTCGAGTAAGCTCACTCATAATAAGGCCGATGAAGGAATCCCAAAGCAAGAAAAAGAGCCGATATTAGCTCGGGTAATAACTTGACTTTCTCCTTCCTCCCGTAGCTTAGTGCCATAGTGTTCGCTTACTGGTAGTAAGCCTGCTTCCCTTCTCTAATCGCTACTCCTGCCTTTGTTGCCCGTGAGTGGACTGCCGCCGGTCTTTCTTTGCCCCAGAATGACAAACAGACCCGAAATGGGTGTCCGATCTGTCTTTTTTCTTGGGATCCGGAAAGCTGAAGGCGTAAACTATGTGTATGTTTCGACCGCTAAGCCATACCTTTGAAGTATAGAGAAGGAAAGTCTATTTTTAGTTCTCTGAAGATCAATCTATTGATTATAAGGAACTAGCATGACGGGGAAGGAACCCGCTAAGGTTTTCTTTCTTTAAGACAAAACTAATTTAATTGCATTAATGATCTGCCTTGCCTTATTTCCAGCTGTTGAATGGAGTAATCTGGGAAGGGTTTGCCAATTCCAGTTAGTGGAGCGAAGCCTTCCAATATGGGGCATACAAGTCAGGGGAGGAACGCTTCATTAGCACTTTCGGCTTTCTCCTTTCTGATTGAAACTACCTCTTCTTCTTCCTCTTTCTTGCTTGGCTTTCCTGTTCTATCGGATACAGACATTGC
>JAOYMZ010042821.1:0-14998 GCA_025802335.1 Pinguicula primuliflora | reverse complement strand
AAGGTGACGGTACGTAATAAGTATCCCTTGCCTCGTATAGATGATTTATTTGATCAACTGGCAGGCTCCAGCATCTTCTCCAAAATTGATCTAAGATCCGGATATTATCAAATGAGGGTGAAAAGTGCGGATGTGCCCAAAACAGCGTTTAGGACGCGATATGGACACTATGAGTTCTTGGTAATGCCATTCGGCCTAATCAATGCACCGGCGGTTTTTATGAACCTGATGAACCATGTATTCCACGAATATTTGGAAAAGTTCGTGGTGGTATTCATTGATGATATTTTGATCTACTCGGCTGACGAACATCAACATGCTCAACACTTGCGAATAGTTTTGCAACGACTACGAGAAGAAAAACTGTTGCAAAATATTCCAAGTGCAACTTATGGATGAAGGAAGTAGCATTTTTGGGTCACATTATTTCCGGCCGTGGCATAGCAGTGGATCCGATAAAAGTGGAAGCCGTTACAAATTGGCCCGAACCCCGTAATGTAGCCGACATTCGAAGTTTCCTTGGGCTTGCAGGGTACGATCAAAAATTTATTGAGGGGTTCTCAGAGATCGCTCGACCCCTCACCAAATTAAACCAGAAGGGCGTGAAATTTCAATGGAGTGAGCCGTGTACGAAGAGCTTCTTAACCCTGAAGCAGCGGTTGTCCACGGCACCTGTGCTAACCTTACCGAAGGAGGGATTAGAATACACCGTTTACAGCAATGCTTCTAAAGAAGGCTTGGGGTGTGTTTTGATGCAAGAAGATAAGGTGATAGCTTTCGCCTCCCGTCAGCTAAAGAATTATGAAAGGAATTATCCCACCCATGACCTGGAACTAGCAGCAGTGGTGTTCACTCTCAAAATATGGAGGCATTACCTTTATGGTACAAGATGTACCTTGTATACTGATCACAAAAGCCTACGATATATCTTCACCCAAAAGGAGTTGAATATGCGCCAGCGCTGTTGGATGGAGACGATAAAGGATTATGACCTTGACATTCAGTATCACCCCGATAAGGCTAACCGGGTGGCAGACGCACTAAGTCGCAAGAACATCGGAATCATGTCAGCAATGTTAGCCAAGGATTGGGATGTATTAGAGATCGACCTGGTGGAGTCAATCTCGCACAGCCTTGCAGCCCTTACCGTGGAACCCAACATAATGAGTATGATTCGTGAAGGGAAAGCAAGAGATGTCACAATACAAGAGGCAATGGATAATGAAAAAGGTGAACATAAGACCTTTTCTCGAGGGCGAGACGGGATGATTTTGAGGTATGGTCGGATTTGGGTGCCAACCGATAAAACCTTATGTCTAGAACTATTAAGAGAAGCACACATGGCATCCACAGCGATGCATCCTGGAACCGTAAAGATGTATCAGAATTTGAGGAAGCAATATTGGTGGCCCAATTTAAAAACCGAAGTGGTAGAGTATGTGTTTAGATGTTTGAATTGCCAACGAGTAAAATCCGAGCATCAAAGACCAGGAGGGGCATTACAATCGCTAGAAATACCAGTATGGAAGTGGGAACACATCACAATGGACTTCGTGGTTAGCCTCCCCAAAACAGCCTAGGGTCACGACGCAATTCGGGTAATTGTGGACCGTCTTACCAAGAGTGCACACTTTCTGCCTATAAACTTCAAATGGGACTTGGACCGATTGGCTACCGAGTTCGTGAAGGAAATAGTTAAGTTGCATGGAGTCCCCGTAAGCATAGTATCCGACAGAGATCCGAGGTTTACTTCAAGATTCTGGCAGAGTTTTCAAAAAGCCATGGGGACGAAACTAAGTCTTAGTACGGCCTATCACCCCCAAACAAATGGTCAGTTCGAGAGAACCATCCAGACCCTAGAGGATATGTTAAGAGCCTGCATTTTGGACTTTAAGGGACGATGGGTGGAATATTTGGCACTTGCAGAGTTTGCGTACAACAATAGCTATCATGCTAGTATTGAGATGGCGCCATATGAAGCATTATATGGACGTCAATGTCGATCACCCAGTTATTGGGACGAAGTAGGCGAACGTGAGATTTTGGGGCCCGAGTTAGTCCAAGTTACAAAGGAAAAGATTGAAGTGGTACGAAGGAACCTCAAAAAGGCACAAGATCGGCAGAAAAGTTGGGCAGATTTGAAGCGGCGATCCCTTACCTTGCAAGTGGGCGAGAAAGCGTATTTAAAGATTTCACCATCTAAGGGAATCGCTCGCTTCGACAAGGTGGAAAGTTGATACCAAGGTACATCGGACCATATGAAATTTTGGAACGTGTGGGGGAAGTCTCGTATCGACTGGCATTACCTCCCCGACTATCAAAGGTACATAATGTATTCCACGTGTCGCAGTTGCGACGCTATATCAGTGATCCCACTCACATCCTTGAAACCGAAGAATTTTCCGATGCAACCGGTCTCAACTTGTTGGAAGATCCTGTAAGGATCATTGACACCAAGGTGATTAATCCGAGGATACGACAGATACCTTGCGTGAAAGTCCAGTGGTCCAACCGTAAGGAAAGTGAAGCAACATGGGAACTAGAAGAAAAAGTACGGCGGGAATATCCTCAGCTATTTGCATGGAGTGCACGTTTCGAGGGCGATACTTCAAATGAGGAGGGGAGGATGTGAATGTACCAAAATTTACTCTCGTAAAATCAAGATTTTCTTAGTTCAATTAAATATGCATTAATTGCTTAAAAAAATAATAATAAAAATAAATCAATTACTTACATATAATGGAGTTATGAGGAATTCGATCCTTATTTGAGGAAACCCACTCATCCACGTTGAAAGGTTCAACGTGATTTCCATTTGCTCCCCTTGCCGTTGAACCCTTCAAACAATATCTTCACGTTATCTTCGTACGCGAGAGGAGAGCGGAAGCTCTGGGAGAACGTGTATACCTCCTCCACCTAAATCCCACGGAAATCGGAAACGGCAAGTCGTGGGAGTCGGCTATATAGGGACGACATGGTGGGAAGAAAAGAGTATCAGCATACACTCACTCAAAATCAAGTTTTTAACAGGGACGTGTCGAGAAGCAGAGTCATTAAGAAACGATTTTGGTAAGGGGATTGATTGACGGAGATGCTAAGACGTTGGGTTTTTGGGATTTCTTCCAATCTGTGTTTGTATTTTCAAATCTGAAAGTTTTCTCCCTTCGATGAAAAATTTAGCGTTTACATTAAATTGCAATTGTGTAGGAGAACTGATAACCCTAGGCTGTTAAAAAATCGTGACTACTCGAAATTGTTTAGAATCTCTTCTAGATTTTGAGGTTTTAGGGAAACTGAATTTTTGTTGTTGCATTCCGTCAAAACTATTTTCAGAAAGGGGGGGATGGATACTGAGTTTTTCCGCATAGATCTAATCCTGTAAATTCTCATACGTGGTAGTGAAGTATCCGTTGGCAGTAGTTGGTAGTGGTGTTGAACTACGGGCTCCATGAGTTTTGGGGTATATGAGACCTCGTGTTGGCGGTACTTTGAATCGATTCATGTTGGGCTTAATGCTCGGGTGTGGTGTACTGTCGTGTGAAGTAGAAATAGTGATGGTATTGGTCATGAGGCCTTGTGTTGGCTGTGGATGACCTGAAGCTTGGTTCTAGGCATTGTCCCAATTATTCGATTTCAGAAGTTCATGTGGTTATGTCGTAAACATTAGATATTACTGTTCTATGTTCTGTTTTTGTTGAACTTCACGTTTACTTGTTCTATGCATTCAGTCGAAGCATGTAAGTAGAGAACTTGATTAAGTGTAACGTTTTTAAACCAGGATTTTCTTCTTTTGATTCTCTTACTAGGCATATAGCTCACCCCTCCCATTTTCAGATACTGGCGCCAATTGAGTAAGGCGCAGCGGGGCTGGCAGCTAGAGTTGTGCTACTTTTCGTTATTTCCAATTCCTGTTTTATAGGATGAGTTTATTCCCTCTAGTGCGTTGTGAACTAAGTTGGATCCTGTTTTTCATTGATACGATCTACTATTTTGTTGCTCGTTTTATTAGTATGTTACATAACCCGTATGTACAAAAGAGTTATGTACAAGTAACATTTTTGATACAATTTAACTCCGAACATAACCCATGAGGTCATGCGTCTCTCCTCCACCTTCTAGGGTTGCTCGTCGCCAGCCCTCTCTCATAGATCTACATTGCTCGTTGTTGGTTGTTCATCGTTGGCTGCTCGTCCTAGTTTCCAACAAAGTCAGACAATTTTGAAGTAAATGAAGGAAGCTTATCGCCGATGGGGCGATCGGAGACATGGAGGAAGGTGACGACAAATGATAAGGGGAAGGAGAAGATTGGAGTATCACAACAAGATCCGGAGAAAGGTTGATTAGAAAACGATCAAGGGTGGACATTGGTCTCTCGTTGCAAGACTGTGTTTCACCGCCTTGATCATCCACCGATGATTCAGAGCGGTCAGACCTTTATTCAAAATATGAGATCCAATGCGACCACTCTGTTCTTTTCAAAATTTCCTCCGAATTAGGCCCTTCGAAGAATGCACACGGTCTTTGAAGAATATGGGCAAGTGAATGATGTGCTCATTCATCCAAAATTCGACATTCATGGGCGACAATTTGGTTTTATGCAATTTCGTGCGGATGGTAATCAGGCTAAACCAGCATCCAAAATTGATGGATAGATCCTGTACGGTTGGCGGCTTCAGGTCAACATTGCAAGATTCCAACACAATCCAACCCAACAAAATGTTCCATTACGATGAGGTCGACACAAGAAGATAGCACTATGTGTTGCAACAGAGCGTACAGATTGCTAGTGTAATGAAGGAAACTTTCTCATCTTTATTGAATAGAAGAAGTGGCTTTTATAGCCTTACAATCCATTCACCTGAAATGAGAGATTGCAGGGATAAGTCCCAACATCGTGTGCAACTACTACACGTCTAAGACCCGATCAAACATGACTAAGTAAACACAACAATAATATGAGCAAAATAGATGGAAAAACTGGACAAACTAGGTGGATAATTTCCACCGACATAACTACCAACAAACTTGAAATTGCGAGTCTTGTAACCACACTTCAATTGCAACTGCACTTTCTTCAACATCCCCCCGTAAGATGAATAGTCCAAGCACGATATTCAGCTTAAATCTGGAGGTTCACATATCCCAAGTGCAGTTCGAAGTTTCAGGAATGCGTCGAGCTTTAGTGGCTTCGTCAATATGTCAGCAACTTGTTCACTTATTGATATGTTTGCTTTTCCCATGTAACACAGGATTTTTGGAAAGCTTAATTGCTGATATGTTGTCGCAGAACACTGTAGTGGGATTAGTATATCTAGAATTCTTCTCAACCATATTTCTTGACAGGCACTCGCGGCAGCTACTACAAACTCTGCTTCGGTTGTGGAAAGAGTGGCAACCGCCTGCTTCTTGGAGGACCAACTGATTGCTCCTGAGTTCATCGTAAAAACATGGTGGGATGTGCTTTTTCTGTTGTTTTGATCCCCAACGTAATCGCTATCTGTATATTCAATTAGAGTTGGGTTGCCTCCTACTTTGTATAAGATACCTAAATTGCTTGTCCCTTTTATGTGACGCAGGATCTGCTTTGCAGGCATTAGATGGCTTTCTGTGGGATGCTCCATGTACCTGTTGATAAGATTTACTGAAAACATTAGATCAAGGCGTGTTGATGTAAGATACATCAGACTCCCTACAAGCTATATGTAGTAGGTGCTGTCGACTTTGATCCCTTTTTCATCTTTGGTCAATTTGAATCCTGGTACGATAGAATTATGCACAGAGTTGCATTGCTGCATGTGAAAGCGTTCAAGGATTTCCTGTGCATATTTTGTTGAGTGATGAACAAAAATAGGTACAGAAAATATGTCATTGAAGGGTATTTCATCAGAGAAGGCCTCACAAAGTGTCCTCAAGAACACACATTGTCCACCCTCCAAAGAAGGAGGGAAAATATTGATCGTATGTCTTTATGTTGACGATCTGATATTCACTGGTGATGACGAAACCATGCTTGATGGGTTCAAGATCTCAATGAAAGAGGAGTTTGATATGACAGACTTGGGGAGGATGTGCTTCTTCCGAAGAACTGTGATTTTCTTCAAATACAACGTCTCTACTTGTAATGATCTTTTTTGAGTGAGAATCAAATAATCTATATGCTTTAGACTCATTACTAACTCCAAGAAAGATGCACTTGATATTTTTTTTATCTAACTTCACTCATTTGCAGTCAGGGACATGTGCGTGTGCTATGCAACCAAAGACACAAAAGTGTGCAACAGAAGGTTTATACTTGCTCCTAGCTTCTTCTGGTGTCTGAGATTTTACTACACGCGTAGGAAAACGATGTCACTGCTTCAGGCCAGAATGTCCTTGGCACATTTTTGTCTACAAGCATACTTCTCAACATGTTCATTATGGTTCTATTCCTTCTTTCTACCATGTCGTTCTGCTGAGGAGAATACGCTAATATGAGTTGTCGTTGGATAAGGATTCCATGTTTAGTGCAGACTGCAGTGAACTTAGATGATGTGAACTCACCACCACGGTCAGTTCTAAGGCCACAGATGCAGCACATACTTTCCTTCTCAGTTTGTATCGTGAAATCTTTGAAGGAGCTGAATGCGTCAAATTTCTCTGCCAAGAAGTACACCCAAGTTTTTCTGCTATAATCATCTATGAAGGTGTGCAAGTATCTTTTCTTACCATTGGAAACAATTGAGATGGGGCCACAGATATCCGCATGAACAAGTTGAAGGATACTAGTTGTTTTGGTATTTCTTTCTTTTGGAAAAGGTTCACGGTGCTGCTTGCCTTTCAGGTAGCCTTCAGAGATTGTGTGAGGGACCTGAAAGTGTGGCAATCCATCTACCATCTGCGGCTATTGGAGAGTCTGGATTCTTTTCTAGCTGAGGTGACCAGTGATGACAAACATTCTGTTTTTTGTCATCTTGATCTCCATTATCAATTCTTTCTCATCGTGGTAGATTTTGCAGCAATCATGTCTGAATAGGATGGCTAAGCCCCGTTCTTGCAATTGACCAATACTCAAAGATTGTTAGTTAATGTAGGTAGATAGAATACTTTAGTTATGGTGTGTACCAGGCCATTAACCTCCATCTTCACCCGACCCTTTCTTTGTACCTGAATTCTCGTATCATTTCCCAGTTTGACTGACTCACTGAATGAGCAGTCCAAATCAGCAAACATAGATTCATCCCCGTGCATGTGGTTGCTATAGCCACTATCCAGAAACCAGACTCCTCCTCTTGCTCGGTCCATTTAAGTTCTTCTGGAGTTACAAATAAAAATTTACTCACCTTGCTCACCTAATTTATTTATTGAGCCAAATTAGAGTTACAAATAAAAATTTACATCTAAAAAAGCATTAAACATTTAATAAATCACTATTCATTCTGATATTTTTTTTCTGGGGTAAATAGCATTCTGATAATTCAATCAGGTGGAATTTTGCTCTGCCAAACACGGTACTATCATTAGGGCCATTCAATTCAATTGAGGAGGACGCGTCTTACTTATTAAAAAAAAAATTGAGGAGGACGCGTGGCAGAAACCCAGGTGTGGCTTCTACACCTTGAAAAAACTTTGAATCGAGAGAATGGAAACCAAATTTGTTGTCAATGGGGCACGCTATGGTTCCGGCCCGAGTACTCTGGCGTTGATAACGGCCTCGACTCGATCATGGTTTTATGGGTCTTCGCCTTTTCAATTAATTCATTGATTTCGATTTTTGCAAATTTCGCTGGGGTACCCTGTCCGAATAACTCGTCGATTTTTGTCAGAAATCTCAAAGTTAAATCTTTGTTTCAGTATAGCTGTATCGTATTATATGCTGCCTCATGCTTCGACGTCAATTCTTTATTTTTCTTGATATTATTTGTCGCTGGTTTGCTTGTGTTGGATGTCTGGTAAAGAGCGAACCATAACTGGTAAAGAGGGCGACGGAATCATTGGTGCTAATGGGGATGAAGGAGAAAGCCCCACGGAAAAGGTGGACTCGATGGAAAAGAAATGTGGAGGGTTTGGTAAAATGGTTAAAAGGGCATCCCTGTTTCGATTCAGGAAGGGAAGAAAGCCAATTAACCAGAAAAAGAAGCACAAGGGTTTTCCAGTAAACACAGCGGGTTTAGGAAGTAGCGGAGGCGGCCATAGGTGGTGTTGCTTGGGTTTGAAACAGCCACGAACACTGGGATCCTCCGGTGAGTCACCTACTAGTGATCCAAACAGTTCGGAGTTCACTTTTGATATGTTGCGAGCTCTTATTGAGAAGAATGATTTTTATTCAGAAGAATGCAATACCTATTTGGATTCAGATTGTTAAGTGCAAATACAAGTTACTGCCATATGGTATATATTTTACAAAGCAGAGAGATGAAATTTCGATCATTTATTATGCATTGCATATCCTATATCCTGGGATTGATTATTGAGAAATTGTTTAGAATTCTTTCAGATTCATTTTGGGGTGTTTTGTTGTAAGAATTTACCCTGATTCTTTTTCGGCAATTTGAATGGGATGATGATGTTTTTCATTAAAAAGTTACATGTATTATTGTTTTGGTTAGTTATGTAATTTGAGGCATGCTTGGATAACATTGATATGATATTTGTTGGCATAGAGCAGCTACAGTAGTTTGCCTCATTTTGTCATCAGAGTATGAGTATTGAAGGACTAGAAACTAAAATTTGCAAGAGAATGGGAGACATTAGAATATGGTTATTTTGGACTATTTTGATGGTTTCACAAGACCTTCATAACGTCGTATATCAGGATCCAATGTTGCTTCAAAAGTTGTGCAGTTCAGGTAAATCTTCGGAACACAGAATCTCTGTAAGCACATGAATCAGATGGGCATTCTTGAGGAATGCAAGAGAATGAAAGTTCCCTGTCTTTGGGTGGAAACTTAGGTACAGAAGATGCTTAGCTGATGCGGTTATTGTCATTCGTATCAAGAAGTTTTCCTTTCTCGATATGTTATTAAGCTTTAATTTTGTCATCCACATTTGTTAAAGTATCTTATGCACTGAATGCTCATTATACATATATTAGGCCTTGGAGTAAACTTACAGTGCCAGTGCCGAATAAATGAGTTATGTGCTGAATTCTAATCATGAGTGTCGAGATTGTGATCCAACACTTATATCTGACAGTCATGATTGGAATTCAGCACCTGAGTACCTTGAGTACATTGTGAATTACTTCGAGCACTGTGGGAATCGGGGAAAATAGTCCGTATTCTGAAACCCTTTGGAGTGATGGTTTTTGTTATCAGGTTGAAAGCTGCATCGAAGGAAGAGATGATCATTCTTCCTCTAATGCATATTCGTAACATCCACAATACTGAAGAAGATGGTTACTTGGTGTATCATTCATTCCTTTAGTTGCTTATTTCCTTCACTTATTGCTGAATGAGTTGGTTAAACATCTGTTGATTGCTGGTTTTGCTTGACATTGAACTTTTTTGCTTCTATGAGTTGAACATGGCAATTTTATTTCTAACACGCAGTGTTCTAAAAAGTACCGGGCGGCATAAGGCAGAAGATGACCGTCCAGTGTCCAGACTGCCTGATTCATATTTGTTAATTTAAAAACATAAACAAATATTTAAATATTAATAACAACTAATTAATGATGTTTTTTTATAAATAATATGAATGTTAAAGTGTATGATGATAATAAAATACTAATTTTGAGTGAATTCAACAAAATAAAATAAATGTTCCAAAACTAGTCTTCATTTTTGCAATATTTATCTCTAACATAATTGCCGTCTGACTTAAACTTTTCTTCATTCATCACTAGTATCTTATCAATTTACCTCACCCAAAATCTTCATCATTTAATTCTCGTATATTTCTTATAATTTTCATAGGCTTATTTCCTCAACTTTAGGTTATTCAACCTTATAGTATCCGGTCTATTCCTTTTTCTTGATTTGTTTTATAGACTAGACGGCTATCATAGTAGTTTTATGTTTGTTTTGTGGTTAATTAATAAGTTTGTACATAGGGTTAGGCTCATGAATAAAAATTTTAGCCTAAATTAAGATATTAATTTATTAATTTTTTTATGACTAAGTGTAGAAATGTCTGGGCGGCCCGAGCATCCGTGTAGGCGGCCCGAGCATCCGTGTAGGCGGCCACTTTATCGCTTTAGGTTACCCAGGCGGAATAGGCGGCTGCCCAGGCAGACTGGACGGCCGCCCAGGGGAGTTGAGTGGCCGCTCAAGGGAGCGGGGCCGCCCAACCCCTGTTCGCGACGGCCAACCTCCATTTAGCACCACGCTGTCTAGGCACGACTTTTAGAACAGAGCAAACACGCACGACGATTTCACTTCTTTTACAATGATATGAGTTTTGAGGGTCCGTTTGGTGACCTTAAAAATGATGGGTTACTGACGTATAAACCATCCTATATATTGTATGAGCTAGTTGTTCGGCTGATTGGAAGCAAGTGAATTTCGGCGGATGGGATCAAGAATAATCTATCAGCTCGACGTTAACATGGTTAAATTTAGCACTTTTTGCTGATTAAGCAATCAAACCAAAATGGTGGGATCTCTCTTGGTCTTAGATGTTTTAAGTTATGGTTGATGATTTTACCCTCACAATTGATGTTAATTAGTATATGCCATTATATAATTATATTTATTCGAGTAGCTTTATGACTATATAATTATACACATATTTTGAATTCGGCCACTATCAACGTATACAATTGAAATTGGAGACACTAATAGAAAGCTTATAAATAGAAGGTCAAAATATTCATGTTTCGACGTAGTTCCAGCAATTTCATCACCGGAAATTTTAAAATCCTAATTAAAGACTACTTAACTAAAAGAGAAAAAGATGTAACGAAATTAACGGCGATCAAAATGTTAAAATCACATCAGATAATGGGGCTTTTGATTTCAAGTGTATAGACTTTCCATCGGGGTGACTAATTCCGGCTGAAGGTGTGGCAATGACCTGAATTACAATAATATGTATAAATATATGTAAACTGATGTAGTTATATACACTCTTTATATATAGATAAATCAAGCAATGTTCATTAATCCCTATGCCACCAAATACTTGATAAAATTTGCTGATGCCTTTTAAATTTTAATATATATAGATAATTCATGGCTACCATAACAAAAATGTGGTAAACGTATGAATTTTGTGACATCAAATAACACCTAATCACTACGTATAGTTATTATTTACATTATTTTTTAAATGCCACTACTACCCGTATTGATACTGGTAGTAGTATTGGTATACCGGGCATTGATACTAGTACCAGTTTCACTACCAGTGCTTAGAACCGGTTGTACTGGCTGTATCAGTACCGGTAGTATTGATATATCGAATGATGTTGCGGTTGAGCATAGAAACAAGGGCTTTTTCGAATTCTAGTACAACTTTTAAAAACAGGAGATATCCGTAATGGACTGGTCTGGAGATGGTGAACTCGAGCTATCCAAGTCAGCTAACCATTCTTCAGGGTATCCTGACTCAAGGGCTTGTTTCATTCTTTCCTTTATTGCCTTCAACTTTGATTTCTTTGCCTCATCTTCTGTCTTTGCCACTTTGTCCTGCTTTTTTTTTGAGCTCCTCCTTCCTCAGCCACTCCTCATATCGAGCTTTCCATGCCAAGGGCCAATTCTGCTCTTCTATGGCCTTCTCCCACTCTAAATATTCTGTCTGATATATGAAATGCAGTAAGCACTCATATTGACTCATATATGTAGACTAACATAGTAAAACAATCAAGCAACATACAATGTCTTTATCACAAAAATTGAGAACCAAATCTTTTTTTATTGGTAAGTAACTTAGAACCAAATCTACAACCATTTTAATTAATTGTACATTTAATGCTAAATCTACAATCACGAAAAAAATATAGCAAAACTCATACAAAAGATGATATCTTTAGTTTAAAACAGTAATGATACATGGCCGCAATCCACAAATCTCATAGTTTCGCATGTATGTAGGCTAACATAGTAGGCCCAGTTTGTAAAATACAATGTCTAAATCACTCAAACACATCAATCAACCTTCAACGGTAAGAAATTGCAAGTAATTGAACATTTAATGCTAAATTTACAACCATGCCAAAACAGTGCATATCTAATACAAAGATGATATATTTAGGAAAAACTTACTGCAACATCCTCGTCCTTGACAAGGACAGGCACTGCGCTTGATGAAAACGGTTGCAGCTTGTCGACCACAGCCAGAAGACGGCTTGTTATAGGGATAATAATGTACTTCCCAGGATCTTCAGTGGATTTTGGATCCGCAGGCTCAGGCAATGCGTCCTTAAGGGTCACAGTTTTTTGTGGAGAGGTCAATTTTCCCTTATCACCGCCGTTCATCTCTTGTCGTCGGAGGGTTGCGTACTGTGAGCAGGGGTGTTGTATTTGAAGAGAAAGAAGAAACTGGAAGAGAAATCGACATGTACCGCGAAAGAGGGCTTATTGGTAACTTCACATTATATTTTAAATTGGGCCAATGTTTGGGACCGCTAGTAAATATGAGATTATTTTTTTGAGGTCTAATCCTATTCCAGCTCAATTCTTGAATTGATATAAGTTGTGGGTTTACACCCTATGTTAATGTAAAGATAATTTTTGGGAGTGAAGTGAAGTAAACAGACCCTAAAGGTTTGAAGTGAAATGAAAATGTGTTAAATAGATTCCCCACTCTCATTTTGGGTTGCGTGTGTACAGTTGTACATGCGGTTCAACTTATATGGAAGATGAGAGGCAATGTTATTAAAACCTTGAGTCCAAAGTAATTGATTGTAGTACTATATTTTCTTATAAGTTGATTCATAACTCTTTCTCATCTCTGTGTGAGATAATATTTTAACACTTCTCCTCAAGTCCAATTAGGTGAATTTTGTTGAGACTTGATCTAATACACGGATAATGTCCAACTGGGTCGCACCCAATTATGGGAGCCAATGTTCAGAACTTTTCCCGAAATAATCAGAAGAACCCCCAAAAAAATTATTGAGGTCCCCACAACAATAACCAATTTGGGCCAATCCTCCCCCACCAACAATGGGTCCAATTTTTCTTGGACTTCCTCTAGAACACATCATGGACCAAGATCGCCCGTTCTGATATCATGATAGAAAATATATCCCTTTTTTCGGGCTCGGATCACGTGTGTGTATGTATGCATGTGAGCTAACTTATAAGGAAGATGTCATAAAAATATTGAGCACAAGCTGATTGACTTGAGGGTCACATTTTCCTATAAATTCTTTTTAAATTCCTTTTATGTAGAAATTGCTTTTCAGAAGGTATTCTGGAAAAAAGAACTTTTATTAAAAAATTGAAAAGTATTTGCAAAATATTTTAAATTTAATATTTTAAATATTTACAAAAATGCAACCGCCAAAAGCACTCCAAAAGAAACCCCAGAGATGCTTCTGACTTTTAGGCTTTTTTTTACTTCTCCACCGTAAAAGCCAAAAGTCAAACAGCAAAAACTTAATTTGCAAACACTATAAACTGACTTTTCAACTGCCAAAAGCCAAAAACTACTTTTTAGAAGATGTTGCAAACAACCACTTAAGACAATATTACAACAAAATGGACCTCAGAGCCACACTGTATGGGCAAATATATGAAGAAGTTGCAATTTCCCTTCACCCTATCCTCTTCAATCCTACCTCGGTTTTTTCCAAATCATACTGTTGGTAGGTGAGTGAAATATATTTATGTATTTTCATATATATTACCTGATTTACATCTTGTCTGCAAGGATGTAAAGTCGACAAAGTTAGCTTTTCCCCTTGCTAAATGGGGACTCACAAACGGTGACAACAACTTCTACACTGAGGAGGAGCTTCCTGATGACATGAGGAAGATGCTCTGGGACGACAAATTGGTTCATGTCCAGCAGATTGCAGAGCTGGAAGAACCATATCTCCAAGACTTGAATTGAACCCGGTTGCATCGGCTGCTAGTTTGATTCCTCCAGTGAATCAATTTGCAGTCTATCAAAAACACGGAGGTGATTTGCTATTTACTAGCAAATCATCCCCGGGCAAGGCCTCTTCAACATAAGCAGTGCAACGCTTATAGATATTATCTTCTTGTTCCTGTTATGATTTGAGGATTGATTAATCTTGCCTTGATGCTTGCTAATGGGGAAGTGAGGAGACTACATAGACTATATGATGGCTCCACATACTGCATTCCTGCTGGATCAGATAATCCAACTAAAACATATCAAAAAAAAAAAAAGATAATCCAACTAAAAAGGATTATATCAGGATAAAAAATGTGTCCTGAGGCAGCTCACAGAATTAATCATGCCACGTCTCTTCTAGATATTGAGACGGAATTCATCAATAAAATTCCTTAAAAAAAATATATAAATAGTATCTGAATTCATGTTATTGGAGTTAAGAAAATTCAACTTTAATTCATTCTTCCTAGTTTCTTTGGGAGCCATCAAAATCCAAAAACCACTGTCGCCCGCCAACGCCATCCTAGTTCTTGGCATCGCCATCCTTCCTTCTCGTTGTTGCTTGCACACCATTGCCCCTGTATCTGGATTCCCGTGTGTTGCCCCCAACGTGTCATATGGACTACCACCATCACCCTACACGGTGGCCTCCTGCGCTGACCTCGAGCATTTTTTGTACCGACTTCAGACATCAATCAGAATCTTGAGTGTTGTTTTTAGCCTGTTAATTGATTATTTTATACTTGGGTTGGTGAGTATTTTAGGTTGGGATGAAGATTTTGATTGAAGATTTGGATTCCAATAATTGTATAAGTAACCTCTGCCACAATCCTATTTCGAGATGTAACTTCATATTTTATTTTTAATTTATTTTTATTGTTTTTTTACTTAAAAGACATTAAAAAAATGAAGAAAATAAATAAAATACTAAACCGTCTTAATACCTTCTAATCAAGTCAAATCGCCGGAAGACTTTTTATCTCACCGCCAAGAA
>JAOYMZ010042810.1:0-15000 GCA_025802335.1 Pinguicula primuliflora | reverse complement strand
CCATATACGTCAAATTCTGCCTTGAAGTCCATGTGTCTGTCGTCAAACAGATACGAGGACTAGCAGCAAGCAACTTTTCCTTCAACTTCAACTTCTCCTCATAATACATGCCCATACAATCCCTCTGGCACGTCTGTCTAGAGATCATCTTGAAACGAGGATCCACATCCTTGATAATCAACGCAAAACCAATCTTGTTAACATGGTTGAAAGGCAACTCATCCAAAATAACATGCCTCGCAATCTTCCTCCTCCACACTTTCTTATCAAACCATTAAAATTAATAAACAAACAATATCACTAGTGTTTGTTTAGGGTGGGATTTACTGCCTAAGGGCGGGATTTACCGGGTATGTTTGGTTTGGTTTGGTTTAAGTACTAGTGTTTGTTCTTTTTATTGCAATTTCTCTCTTCTTAAAAATACGCACTTAATGAAATACTTTTTTTCTCCTTAAAAATAAGCAAGATATTTTTGTAATAATATCCAAATATAAATATATTTCATGACCAAACTAACCTTATTCAAATATATATATATTTTTTCATTCCTTATAAATTGATCAATAATCATTCACAAATCACGGAAATTTGTCGACTGCTGTCTCAGGTAGGGTTTTCTTTGATTTTTTTGTGATTTCGCATAAGGGATATTATTTGGTGTCGATGTTTGAGTGATTTCGATTGTTTCATACGGCATGCACTCTGTCACAGATACAAACAAAAACTATTCTCTGTGGATTGCATTGCTTGTTCACTAATAGATTTATATGTGCTTACAAAAAAGATTCAATTTTGCATATGGGAACTGAAAAAATCACATACTTCATAACCACAAATTGGCCTACTGCGGTGTCTTTGAACTATTCAATCACCAAGAATTATTGTTGTGGGTTTAATTAAATAAATTAAAGTCATTTTAATAATTTAATATTAAATTTATAATATATAATTAAAATAAAATTTTAAATAATTATTTTAAACATTGCACAAATTAACTAAGATTCTAAAAATAAGAAAAATAATTTTTAAATTTTACAGCAGTAGTAGACTAGTAATGCACAAATAAATCTTCAGTTTAAATTTGATGCACCGCGGGCCAAAGGTCCGAATCTTACCTGATAAATGTGGAAGAGTTGTTTTGCATGAATTTCATGAATTAGTCGGGCCAAAATAATTTCGGGTATCATAATTATCCCAAAAAAAAAAAATTGATGCACGACTACCAGCAATAAAGCACAAAAAATCCGCGTTTTGATCAATTGACAGTCGAGTTGTTGCCGTCCTGTCCGTGTCCCTAGATCCGTTGTCCAACGGTCACTTAAAAATTGAAAACCGTGCCCACCACCCCACCAATTATTACCAAACTTATTGCAAAACGCGCTCCCCGCAACGACAAAAGACGAAGTAAATAGGACTATACGCGTGAAACGACAGCTTCAATCTTCATATGTTGCGGCTCCCACTCTGTTTTGCATTGCATGTATGGTTTACTTATTTCGCTTATTTCCCCCACTGCTCCGCCAAGTTTTTCTCCACACCTTCCAGCTCCAGTCACCACAACATTTCTCCGTCTTCCGCAAGTCGGCACGGCACCACATAAATAGTTAAATACTCCCTCCCCGGCCATCATCATCATGCCACCCATTTTGTCCAGAATCTTACTTCTGCACAACCTAATCAACACCATCCTCCTCTACTTGGTTCCCAAGAAGTTGAGGACATATCTCCCTTCTTCGTGGTACCTGCAACCAATACAGCAACAACAACAACATCAGCAGAACGTTTTGCCATTGCCATCTCCTCCCAGAATAGATGAAGGAGAGCTCAGGCGGGTTTTCCAGATGTTCGACAGGAACGGGGATGGGAAGATCACACAGCATGAGCTCAATGATTCCTTGGAGAAGATGGGGATCTTCATCAAGGACAAGGATCTCAGTCATATGATAGAGAAGATAGACGCCAACAGGGATGGATGCGTGGACATTAATGAATTCAGGGAGCTTTACCAGACCATCATGGACGAACGAAACGTGGAGGAGGATATGAGGGAGGCCTTCAACGTGTTCGATCGGAATGGCGATGGATTCATCACTGTTGACGAGCTGATATCCGTGCTGGCATCACTCGGCGTAAAACAAGGGAGGACAGTAGAGGATTGCAAGCAGATGATCATGAGAGTCGATTCGGATGGCGATGGCAGGGTGAATTTTTCAGAGTTCAAGCAGATGATGAGAGGGGGTGGCCTTGCTGCATTGAACGAATTGATTATTTAGCTCCACGATTTTTTGTTTTCATTTCTAGGAGGGTGAGGTGAAGAGTGCAAATACTCTCTGTTTTCCTTTCTTCCATAGCGTGACCTCATGAGCAACAAAACTGCAGTATGTGTGTGTGGCACGATGAACTGGATACCTGCACAGGTGCTTAAAAGATGAATAATATGCAGTACTCTGGATGTTCCAACATGTAGGATATAGGATACAGCAAAATGAGGCATGGAATGATAAACTATGGTAATTCTCATTATAGAAGACGTGCAAGGTTTGAAGAAATCACTGGTAGTAGACCTGTTGGTTTTCTCATTATAATGTAGTC
The DNA here is from genome assembly GCA_025802335.1 of Pinguicula primuliflora. Lineage (NCBI taxonomy): Eukaryota > Viridiplantae > Streptophyta > Magnoliopsida > Lamiales > Lentibulariaceae > Pinguicula > Pinguicula primuliflora. Next base: position 12,408 of record JAOYMZ010042810.1, on the reverse strand, counting down.
ATATAAGCTGATGGTGATTTTCTCCGGGAAACAAATTTTGCCGCAGACTTATGCATAGGTACATGTTCAGTCTTTAGGAGAAGTGATATATATATTACTACAAATCACCCCACCCCAAACTCACTCCTTGTTAGCAGAGCATAGGGCCAATAGATCATTGTGGGACAAATACCTGTTATTTTTAATACTTAGTAAGGACCATATTCAATAATATAGTGCCACCCGATTAAGTATGGAGTGAGAGTTCCTGCAATTCTTAGTCGCACAGTTTAAAATCATATGAAAACGGCTGCATCAGGACTAGTTTTGGCCCTTGAAGGGACTTTTAGATTCTTAGCTTAACTGTGCACCTTCCTGCTACAGCTGGAAATCGAAGGTCAACAAGTTTATATTGTCTTTACCTGAGTGTTTTTTTAGGTAAGTATTAAAATTTTATAAAGTAATATTTTGGTACAATTCAATGTTCGGAAAATCTAGGTTCCCGTCTCATTCTAAACTCTCTAGATCACTCATAGGCATATCGAAACCGGCAAGTACAGCCTCCATCGCTGGGTCAGGGTTATCTCCAATCGTTTCTCTTATGTAAGCCGCAAACTCGTCGTCATCGACTTTCAAGAAAGTAGTTCTCGTAATTTTCCCTTGCCGTCTTCGTTGTCTAATTTTCTCTCTTCACGGTACCCAAAGTTCCTCGGCCCTCGACTTGCGTAGAAGACTTGCATAATTATTTTCATCGTCACCCTCCCTCTTGAAGGGAATGGGCTTATTCATCCTTAGTTTAATTCTGGTTCCAATCTGGTTCATATATCTCCTAACCCAAACTTTATCATCATGGCCCAATACTTTAATTGCACTGAATTGAATTTCCTTCCAATTTAAATTTCTTTGCGTGACCAGGTCTCGTTGTCGTTCAGTATTTATTGTGGTCCCTTTTGCTATGAATTCCCTCAAATCATTGGGCCTGGTAAATTTCTGTTGGCCCAAACTGCAGTTTGACCTAGATTGTGGCGTGAGGTGGGCTTTAGTGTCAACGCGGTCCGTATCATCAAAAATTTCAGTTCGGCTCGTGTCTCGGTGAAATCCAGATCCTTCTGCCAAGTTCGTCTCTCCAGTTCCTTCAACACGATCGACAGCTTCAACTCGTTTCTCAGCTACCACAACGTGTTCTACCACATTCAATTCAGCTGCGGATCCCCCTTCTTCGGCCAATTGAATGTCCACCTCCACCAAATCGACATCCACTGTTCCAAATTCCTTGTTACTTTCAATTTCTGTTATTAATTCCCTTTGAGAATCTGTGCGTGTCATTTGGGGAATAGGGAGCGGAAGTTGACCGACTGGTTGGTCGTCTGGAGGAGTGCCCTAAGTTTCACGACCATCGGGAGATTCGCCGCGGATTTCTCTCAAATCGCCGACTTCTTCAGTTCCACTCTGCAAATTCCCGAATTTTGGGTCTTCATCCATTGGTTGTGAATCCTCCAATTCGACAGTGACCGGCTTTCTGCTAGATGGCCTGATTGCAGTGGCTGCAGCCGAGCTACTTATCCCTGTAAGTGTTGGTGCTTTCTGGACTTCCCATCCTCTTCGTCGATGGACGGCCAAGGTCTCTTCTTCTATTTGCACTTCAAAGACTTCTTCGCGAGTATCAACCTTCATATTCTTGCGAATGGAGCTATTCGAAGTTGTGAGCAAGAGGACCCTTCCATACAGCATTTTTGTTTTGCTGCTGGTTCGTTCGTCTACCTTCAGTACCGTACCGAAACACGCTGCAATTTCGTTGAAGAAATTTTCTTCCCAGCAGTAGAGCGGTGCCCCTCGAATTTTCACCCACGCTGGTCTTACCAGTTTCCCGCTCATTAGCTTCCATGGACGCAGGTTACGGAGATTTAGCAGTTTTATGACTGTCTCATCGCTGAGCAGACAAATCTTATTACCTGGAGTGTCCAACTTGGCTAGTATTTCTCCTCCCTCAAGACAAACTGCCTTGCCGCCGTTGAAAGAGTGGTTTGCAAGGACCCCTTCTATAATTTTGACATCAATATTTTGTTCTGGGGTTCCTACTAAGCATCGCTCAAGCCAAGCGAGGTTCTCCAGTTTGGGCGCATATTTCAGCATTATACCTGAGTCTTCCGTAGAAGGTATCGCCGGAAGATTCTGTGAACCACCTTGCTCCTCAATTGGTATGGGATTGTGGCTGCCAGCGCTTGATCAGAGAGTTTCCCCTGGTTGTCAGGTTGCACTCACAGAAAGTTTGCAGGTGCATATACGGGTTCCATTTAGACTGGTGATCAGCTCCTACAATTTGGTGCCTTTTTCATACCGGATGAATCCATATCGTCTTCCTTTGGATATCATCCTTGTTGGAGCATAGACATCTCTGAGCGTCCCGTACTTTTCGTAGAATGTCCATAGCTCTTTTGCCGTCCAGTCAGGAGGAAAGTTTGCTATGTATGGAGATTCCGTATTGGTTCGCAATCACTCAATGGCCGGCGACAATCTTCTCGGGATATTGCTTGTTTCTGGCACCCTGTGCTTGCCCACCACTTCCCATGGGGGATCCTTAGTTTGGGAGAGTTTTGGTGCCTGAGGAGGCACCAGAATCGGTGTATTCATCTATCGGTTTAATTATAGTTCCCTTCTTTACTTGAGTGTTGATTTTTTACCTGAGAATCAACACTCTTTACATGAGTGTTGATTCTCATAGTCCCTGCCCGCGATTAATAGTGCCCCCCAGGCACTAGCTCCCAGCTCCATGTCCCCAGGAATGAGTAAAATGTAATATACCCATGTGGTTTAGGATAAAGTCACTTTACCCCCTTATAGTCTAAAAACTGAAAATTTATACCCCTGTAGTTTTAAAAAAAAACAACGCGCCCCCTTAGTTTATTTTAATTGAAATTAATAATGAAAATACTAAAATATCCTTAATTAAAAAATATGCAAAAATAGAAAATAATTAAAAAACCTTAAATATCCATACAAAATAGAAATAAACAATTACAATTCCAAAAAAATAATATAAAAATATAAAAAAACAGAGAAATTCAATAAAAATTTGTAAAAAAATCCGTTACTAAATTAATAAAACCGTCAAAATTAAAAAAAAATAAAAATATAATTTTTGTAAAGTTTTTACAGATTTTTTAAATAGTTATGTCTAAAAAATTACAAAATTACATTTTTATAAAATATTTTAAATATTGTATTTTAAAATATTTTTAACAAAAGTATATATAGTATATTGTATTTGTGTTGTGTTTATAGTATATAATGCTAATATATATTCGATTATTCATATATATTTGAAAGGTAACAAAAGAATAAAAAATTAATTAAATTTCGTTTGCAATTTTTTGAATTATTATATAATATAATAAAAAAATTATTATATAATAATTTGACAATTTTTAATTTTTAAGATGAAAAATGAAAAACCTCAATTTTTAGTATTTTTATAATTAAAATGAATAAAATTCAATAAACTAATTAAGGGGTTAAAATAGTCTTTTTTGAACATTTTTTCTTCCCCACTCTCAATACCCGCGAGTGTAATACGCGCGAGGGGTAATTTGCTCTTTTTTTAAACCACAGGGGGGTAAATTATTAGTTTTTAAACCTGAGAAGGTAAAATGACTTTATCCTAAACTACAAGAGGCTAAATTGCATTTTACTCCCACAGGAATATACTTTATCAGTTCCTATGCATCATCCAGATTACCAGATCTAGCTAACAAATACAAAAGGCATGGTTAGTCATATTCCGGGTGCGAAATCCAGAACTGTTGGAATTGAAATCGAGTTGGAATTTTCACGATAGGACTACCGACCTCAATGAGAAGAGGATAATGATATGATCTGAGTGTGTGCCCAAAAACCCTTTCATGAAAAAGTGTGTGCGATTTGAACTTTCCTGTCGCCAGCACAATTTCATCGATCGTTCACCATCGTTTTGACATCTCCGGCCTCCTGCCGGTATTGAGGCATCATGGCCGACGACCCTCCTCCAGTTCTGGATGAATTCCCACCCCTCCCCGGACGAGATCCCAAAGCTGTCGCACCCCAAGCCTCCAAATCATTTGCCAACATCATTGGGGCCCGAAAATCCCCTGCTGCGACGAACCCATCCCCCTCAAGCTCTCGGAGAATGGAAAGGTGAACCGAAAATCTCTTTTTCCAAATCAGATACTGATTCACTCATAGCACCATTTGATCTAGCCTTGGTCGGGAAATTTAGTCACAGCCAGCTGACTATGCAAGTTACCCACAAACTGTTAGTGGAAATTGGTTTCAAAGGTGAGATATCAATCGGCCATCTAGATCAGAAACACATCCTGATACGATTCAACAATGAGGAAGATCGTGACCGCATTTGGTTATGTGAAATTTGGTTCCTGAACAAATTTCCTATGCGAGTGTTTAAGTGGACTCCAGATTTCCAAGCCAGTGTAGAATCTCACTTCGCGCCTGTCTGGATTTCCCTGCCAAATTTGCCAATTCACTTGTGCAGAAAAGATGCGATATATTCCATTGCTAATGCCATTGGTACCCCAATCAAAATTGATGCTGCCACAGCAACGCTGGCTCGGCCTCATCTTGTGAGAGTGTGTGTTGAAATGAATTTATTGGTGAAACCAGTTCAACGTATTTATGTGGAGTCTGAAGGGTATGAGAGTTTCTGGCAACCACTACATGTCGAACGAGTACCGGCTTATTGTAACCATTGCTTGCGTCAAGGCCACTAGAGAGAATCCTGTAAAATACTCCATCCCGAGCCTCTATCATCTAGACAAACCTTGCCACAACCTCCTGTAAAGGCCACTCAACAAGCAGCTGCAAAGCCAATGAAGTATCAGCGGAAAGATCAGGTTGCTCCAACTGCACAGAAGGCCCCTATCCCTTCTAACGCAGTCTCTATTCCTATGGAGGAGGAAGCTAGATCCCTAGCTGAATCCTCTGGCCAAGGTACAAAAAATGACCAGCTTATTATGAATTCTGAAGTACCAGTTATTCCTGCAATTACTAAAGATAGTCTCAATATTGATGTCAATGCGCAAAACCATATACATCTAACCAATTCTTTTGGATGCCTTGCGGTTGAGGAAACCGATGAGGAGGAGAACAGGAACATGAATGCCCCTGCCGGTGTAGATGGGAGCTCCCTCCCCCTCAAATAATGCTAACCGTCATCAGGATACACATCCCAGACAGATTTTTCTCAAATCAATACCGTTCAACAGAACACAGAGCTTGAAGCCCCACTTAATATCCTTAGCGAGCCCAGCATGAACCACATCAAGTCTCAATCCAATACCGAGAAGTCCTCAGGGAAGAAAAACAAAAAATCCAGATCCCTATCTTTACTTGCTAATATCCCTTTAGCAGGGTTGGACAGCTCTGAACACCTCTCCCAGATTGAGTCCACGCAGCTCTATCAAGACGATGGTATACTAGATGTCGTTGCTGCTTCTGAAGATGACACACTGACTGAATTCCCAATAACTGAGCTGCCCATGGACATCCCCATGTCAGCATTATGGTCAGCACAAGTGGATGAGAACCCAGTTGAAAAATCAGATTCAGATACAGAGGAAGTAGCTCCAAAAACAAACTGGCAAGAGGTGCATCTGGAGAATGAAAAGAAGCAAAAAAGGAAATACGTCAAGAAAACTCAAGAATACTACAACTCGTCCCAAATTCAAACCAGATCCAAGTCAACACAATGAGGCTCTCTGCATTGATCTGGAATATAAGAGGTATAAAAAACCCTCCTATACTTTGCTGATTAAAGAAGCTCATTAAGCGACATCAATTGTCTATTTTAGTCCTCCTAGAACCTATGCAAAGGTCTAAAAAACTACAAAGCATCCAGGCTAAAATTCGATTCAGCTGGAGTCTATCAAATGTTAGCAGTAGCATTTGGTGTTTCTGGACTGAGCCTTGGAAAATTGAGGTGGCTTTTGACTTAGAACAATTACTACTTATGAAAGTACAGAACACCAATACATTAGATATATTCTATATGGGCGGTTATATGTAAAGACAGACAGAAATGAAAGAAATCCTTTATGGGATGCTATGTGTCATCAACTCAACAACATTCATGACCCTCTTATTGTGGGTGGGGATTTAAACATCATTCTGGCACCAGATGAAAAAGCAGGGGGGCTACCAATCCAGCTGGAGGCTGCTATGGACTTCCAACAAATCATCAACTCATGCAGGCTGACGGATGCTGGCTTCTCTGAAAATAAATACACTTGGACAAACAACCAGTCTGGACTAGACAGAATTCTGCAGAGACTAGATAGGATACTACTTTCTGAAGAATGGATCTCCTCGGCCCCTATTTGCTTGGCTACACATTTAAATCGGCTACACTCAGACCACAATCCACTGCTTATTTCAGCAATGTCTGACCAATCTCCAAGAGCCTCCAGATTCCAGTTCCAAGACTTTTGGCTATTACACAAAAATTTCAAACAGATTGTTGCTAAATCTTGGAATGAACCAGCTACAGGAATTGGCTTATATGTTCTAGGACTCAAACTCAAGCGTCTGCGAGCCACCCTCTGCAATTGGAACAAAGTTGAGTATGGTAATATTTTTTAGAATATTCGGGACGCAGAGGACAAAATTGCAGCTCTTGAGATTGAGTATGACATACAAACCTGCCTGAAGTAAGGGTGGCATTGCAACGAGCAAGAGCAGAATGCACACAGCATCAGCTAGCAGAGGAGATATACTAGAAACAGAAATCTAGAATTAAGTGGCTTATTGAGGGTGATAAGAATACAGCCTTTTTCCACAAACAGGTGAGAATAAAAAGACAAACCTCAGCCACCAAAAAGATCAGGAACTCTGAAGGGGTCTGGGTTACTGACAAGGCAGATATTAATCAGCTATTGATACAACACTTTGCTACTACCTGACAGCTGAAAACACCGAGCAAGACGATTCAATGATTTCCCTAATTCCAAGGCTTATCGATGATTCAATGAATGAAGAATTGTGTAAATGGCCAGATCATGCAGAAGTTAAAGAAACAGTATTTAGTATGAGCAAAGATAGTGCCTCCGGAGTGGACGGATTTATAGGTGCATTCTTTCAAAATTGTTGGGACATTATTCAACAAGATGTGCTTCAAGCCGTATTAGCGTTTTTTGGGGCCGAAGAGCTATCAGAGGCATATAATAGCACACTCCTCAGTCTATTGCCCAAGGTATCCCCTCCATCCTCCTGTTCAGACTTCAGGACAATTAGCATGTGAAACTTCGCAGGAAAAATCATATCTAAACTTATTGCCTCAACAATCAGCAAGGTGCTACCTCTACTCATTTCCCCTCAACAAAGCGGCTTTGTTCATGGTCGCAACATCACTGATAATGTTCTCTTAGCTCAAGAGATGATACACTTCCACAATAGACCAGCAAGAGGTAATAATATAGCCCCAAAATTGGATATGGCCAAAGCTTTTGACAGAATTTCCTGGATTTATCTTATCAAATTCATGAGAGCTTTTGGATTTGGTGAGCCAATTATTGATAGAGTGTGGAGAAGAATCTCTAGCTGCAAAGTTTCTCTACTGAGAGAAGGTTCAATACATGGATTCTTTAACTCTACGCGAGGACTTCGGCAAGGTGACCCACTCTTTCCTTTATTATTTATTATTGGTGCTGAGGTGCTAAGTAGAAGTCTGAACCTACTGATAGCGGAGCATCCTTCCTATGCCTATGTAGTCCCTGCAAATTGCCCTTCTATATCTCACCTCGCTTATGCTGATGATGTTATGATATTCTGCCAGTTCAATCAGTTCTGAAACAATATGAAGCATGTTCAGGGCAGCTAATCAACATAAGTAAGAGCAGTTGCATCATCTCTTCGAAAGTTACCTGTGTAAGAAGAAATCTCATATGTTAGTGGACTGGCTTCCAACACACTCCCCTTCCGGCTAAATAACTTAGAGTCCCACTGTATACAGGTAGGAAAACAGCAAATCTGTTCTCAGAACTAGTAGCTAAAATCCAACAGAAGCTCAATGGATGTACTGCTGCCTCTCTTTCTAGTGGAGGTAGACTCACTCTCATCAGACATGTACTTAGCAGCATGCCAATATATCTGTTGATGGTGTTAGACCCGCCTATGAGTGTATTCAACCGCCTTGATCAGAGTCTAGCTAATGTTTTTTGGGGTTGGACAGACAACAAGAAAAAACTTCATTGGAGATCTTGGAAAAAAATCTGCTTACCTATCTCTGAAGGAGGTCTCGACTGCAGGAAATTTTGTGATATATCTCGAGCTTTTAACATGAAATTGTGGTGGAAACTACGATTGAAAAATAGTCTCTGGGCCAAATTCATGTTGCATAAATATTATCCCAATCTAGATCCTACTCTGGCCGAATCTAAAGCCTCATACTCTCATTGTCGGAGAGGAATGCTTAAGATCAAGCACATAATGCTAAGAAACACATTCTGGATCCTCAGCAAAGGTATGTGTAACTTCTTCTATGACGACTGGAGTGGACTCAGCAACCTGCAGGAGGTGCTTCAGACATCCTTATCTTATCTGAAAGTGCATGATTTCTGGAGGGAGGAAGCTTGGGATGAAAATATGGTCACCAACTTGGTCCCAGCTCATTTGGTTCAGCCAATTCTACGTATCACTATAATAACTGATGAGGAAGATCAAATGGTGTGGAAACCTCGATTGGATGGGAAGTTTTCCACTAAATCTGCCTGGCAAATAAGTCGACAGAGCTCACCTATATCCTTACACTATTCTTGGTTTTGGGACTCTCACATCCCCTCAAAAATCAGAATGTTTATGTGGAGAGTTTTCCAGCATATCATTCTAGTAGATGCCACTATCTGCATGAAAGGTATTTGATTAACTCCACGGTGCCCATGCTGCCTTCACTCAGGTAATATTGAAACAATTGATCATTTACTCTCCGAAGGTGAATTAGCAGCACAAGTATGGGCATATTTTGAATAGATCATGCAGCTCACCAGTAGCCAGACAGCCTTGGCCAATAGGTTCGATACATGGCTCATAGGAACTGCAGAAAAAACTATAGCTTTTCTCAGGTGGCTAATCCCAGCAGCTATTTGTTAGGAAATTTTGAAGATGCGATGCTCAATTTGCTACGAAGGCACCCCCCTCAAAGTAGTTGCTGTTATACACTCTTGTCTATTGCTGATTCAAGGAATTGTGAAGGGGACAAAGCTGTTTGCTCCCAAACAGGCAGTCAAAAAGGAAAAACTACAGCAGCTACACATTTCCTTGGTGCCAGAGCCACCATGCCCGATCATGTCTTTACGATGGTAAGCACCAACGCCCCCGCACTTAAAATCAACATTGACGGAAGTGCTGCAGCTCCATGCTGCAGGAATTGGAGGCGTTTTCAGGGAAGAGAATGCAGCTATCATACTATCTTACCACTCTCGCATACCACCTTGTTCCTCCATTGTGGCTGAAGTGGACGCTCTGCTCGTTGGAACTAAAGTTGCTGTACAACATGGATATCTAGATTTGGATATTAACTCGGATTCGCTACTCTTGTTAATGGTTTTCTGCAGGTGGAAAATTCCCCATGGCTGATTCGACAAAAGCTTAAGCAAATTCGCAAACTGAAGGCTCAATTCCATTCTTATCAGCTCAGCCACTGTTTCAGGGAGCTCAACATAATTGCGGATGCACTAGCTAAAAGAGGTAGCCAACAAGCAAGCGAGCATCTCCTTGTCCAAGATCATCTGCCTCTGGAGATTACACATTTGGTTCACCAGGACCAACAACAGACATACCAGAGAAGGCGAAGAATTCCTCTGTAAGATGCTTTGGTTTTCATCTCTCCATTACAAGAGGAACAAATGCACGGGAATGCCAGCTTACAACGCAACATCAGCAGTAGCATAAGATGTCTATTTTCAAATTTCAGTTTGTCCTTATGTCTCTTTATTTTATTTTTGGGCTTACCATACATGTAAACAAAAATATTTGGTGGAGGAGGACGGCCGTCCAATAAAAATTTAATTTAAAAAAACAAAAAAAAACAAGAAGACAATGATCTGAGCAGAGTCGGCTGATCACTAGGGGCTCTCATAATTCAGGATTCGGAAACTAGAAACCTATTCAATCTCTTCAAGATTTTATTAGGACGAACTCGGTTGTTACACCAAGTGAATCTTATGTCCGAGAGTTTGCATTCGAGTAGAGTCTCCGAGAAGTCGACAATTTTCCCTAGATTTACAGGTTTTCCTCCTGATTTCTCAGATTGGGACAAAATTACATTAAAGACGCCCCCAGAATTAGGGGCTCTGACAAGGAGTTGGATAGCATTTTCATACTATCCCATAGATGAAACCGTCCTGTGCGGGTGCATTTAGCATACACTCCTCGTATGTAACAAGTTTGATTGGTAATTTTATTTGTGCCTTGGAGTACTAGGAGTTGACTAGTGTCTAGATGAACCCAACACACTGATAGATCTTTGAATAAAAACCAGATTTACCATTTTCATTTAAGACCCCATTTTGGAATTTTATCTTTTTGATTATGGGATCTAGCTTATAATGACCATGTCCAGTTTATATATTCTAATGAGTTTCTAAAGACTAAGGAAGGAGGGTTACCTATGACCTATAAAGAGTTCTACCCATTTGTTCTTATTTTTATTTTTTTCATTACAAGGGAGGCAAAAGACAAAAAAAATAAAAATAAAAAAGAAGAAAGACTGCTTAAGGAGGCTCGAATGGCCTTCCCATGGGATTGTTCAGTGCAGTGTGACTCCCATTTCGCTCCTGTAAGTCCTCAAGAGTTGGGATGAAGCAAAAGTATCTCCTGATGAAGTTGGGATGTGCAAGAGCAGATTTGGCCATTAAGTCTGCTAGTGTGTTGGCCTCTCTGGGGATATATGAGAAGCCAGATGGCTTGACCAAGTGTTGAGGAGATGGCCTCTTCCTCAGTGGAGTTAACTAACCGCAAGGCTTCTTTGCTATCAGAAAATACGTGAAGCTCTGATATACCTTGGAGTAGTGCTTCATTTAAACCATGCCACAATCCCCATAGTTCTGCTATGAGAGGAGAGCAACGCCATAGTCTGATGTTAAAATCGTGATGCCAGTTATTCTTACGATCTAGGAAGACTCCTGCAGCTGCAGCATTGAGATTGCTACTGACTACTGCAACATCGATGAAAAATATGGCCCAGGACTGCCTGCTGGAGGTGCATTCATTTGTTGGAGGCCCGAGGAACCTGGTAGAAAGGGAAGCGACCCGTGTTTTAGCATCGTGAGCAAAGGCCCATTTTGTGGTTTGGACTGTAACTTCGATTTTATGTAAGTATTCATTTCTCGCAGTGGCTTTTCCTTGGAAGATCTCGGCATTCCTACTCTGCCACTGGGCACAGCATGTCACCGCAAAAAAGAGGCTCCAATTACCAATAAGATGTTGGTCTATTAGATCGCAACAATCCAAAGACGAGGATCAGTAAGCACCCAAAAAAGTCAGGAAGTGTAATGTTTAGGATTTCCAGAGCAAACTGGCAGGATGGCAATCCCTAAGTACATGTAAAAGAGTTTCACAATGTTCACACAAATGACAAGAGGGGGAGTCAATTAAGCCTCGTCTCATTCTTTCTGAGTTAGTCCACAGAATACTTTTTAGAACTTTTCACAAAAAGAATTTAATTGTCTCTTGTATCTTAAGTTTCCATATTTTATTCCATATGTTTTCTTTGGGGGGGGCCAACGATGACTAAAAAGGAATTCATAAGCAGAGGAGTTGGAAGACTTCCCTTGTGGAGCCCACTTCCAGCATGGCATATCAGGTCCAGCTACTTGGTCAGGCGGAACAATTGTGATGAACTCCTCAATTATCCAGTGTGGTAGCCATCAGCCAGTTTGTCTATGTCTCAAGCACCTCAAACAGTAGCAAAGCTAGCAACAAAAGCAATAAGATTAGCATCAGTCAGTTGGTTAAGAGAAAGAGAATCTAGGGGATGGTGGAGGCTTGTCCAGCTATCTTGCCAGAACCTGGTTGATTCACCATTTCTAATTGAAGCCTACGCAACCATGAACTAACTCCAAATATTTCTTAATACGTCCCCAAAACTATGAGCCTTTCGCATTTGGTATGCTATGAAGAAGTTCCTGCCTGCTGAAATTATATTTGGCCTCTAGGAGTTCCATCCACAATTTTGAGTGCCGCGTTAGGAGCTCCCAAACCAGTTTGACTATCAGGACTGTGTTCATATCCTCTGTTTTCCTTAGACCGAGACCACCTACTTCCCTTGGAGAGCAACACACATCCCAGGTAATCGGTGTAACGGTACAAATTTTTATGATTTAAGTTCCCCTAAATATACCTTAAGTTCTCAATTAATTGGAATTACTTTAGATTTATAAGCATATA
>JAOYMZ010042799.1:0-15002 GCA_025802335.1 Pinguicula primuliflora | reverse complement strand
GGAGATGAGGGTAGCCGGCAACTGTACCAACAAACTGCATTTCTAAGGGTGTCCACAAAAGGGTGTGGAAATTTCCTCCCAAAATCACACCAAAAGATAGCAAGTTATCATATCCTGGAGAAAATTTTCATTGATCATTACGGTGGGAAAGAGGAAGGTGGGTGGACTTTCCTCCCCTATAATAATAATATAATATAAAAAATATCATATAGATTAATAATAATATATATAATAATATAATATCTAACAAAAAGTATGATAAAATAAATTATAAAATAATAATAATAAAATTGTATGGGTGGAAATTTCTTTCTATGGTTGTGGAATATAGTGGATAGATAGGAGAGAGAAAATATGGATGATAGATAGGAGAGAGAAAAATGGATTGATGTGATAGGTATATGTAAAAAGGGAGGAAACTTTCCCATGATTGCGGACAGCCTAAGTATCTCTATCGTGGCTTTTCTGGATTTGATTTCTTGTATTTTTTTAAGTCGCTAGTGTTAGGAAGTATTTGCGAGACCTCCTCCACAACTCCCTTTTCCACCGCATAAGTTGTTTTTAAAGTGTTTGATTACTCGGCTTTGGCTTATCTACAAAAAAAGTCAGAAAAAGTCTAAAAATCATAAGTTAGGTGAGAGTAGCTTTTGAAGGGCTTTTCTCGGTGTCAATTTTGATATTATTCGAAGTTCAAATGTGATATAATTATCCTTACCCATTCAAAAGTCTTTCTACAAAAGCATAAACTTTCGCAAACACAACCTTACGCTTGTTTATTTTACGGACATTTAAATGTCATGTATTGCATAATAATGCATATCTTTTTTTATTATTACTAGTATATGCCGGTGTGCTAAGGCCACGACAATCACAAAAACACTTACAGAAAATGCGACTCGCGCGTGACTGCACGAGCCATAAGGGGAATTATTTTTAAAAAACAATTAAATTATAAATATATCGAAATTATATGAAATCGCATGTCATATGAAAGTACACGATGTCACCGATAATTATGGTGACTTCCGTTTCGCAAACGATGACCGGTTCGCCGGATAAGCCAAAAATGAGAAGGGAAAAGAAAGAGAAACCAAAAACAGAAAAAAAAAAACAATTAAAAAAAAGCAACCAAAAGAAAACAGAAATAAATGCTGACATAAGCATCAAAAAAAGAGAAAGATATACACGTGGCAAAATTTGATAGGTTTAGCAGGAATGAATTGACATATAAAATGACACCAAAAAATATGAAAAATGATAAGAGAGACACTGTTGTTTCATGAACCAAATTGTATAATGAATTGAAATATAAAACGACACCAAAAATGTGAAAAATGTTTCATGAGCCAAATTGTATAATGACTAGTGGAATGCCCGTGGCTACAGCCACTGGTACGAAAGACATGGTGCGAAAATGAGATAATTACAGATCCTGTCAACGTTAAAAGGAGATATTAAGAAAAGTAAATGATGAGCCACTTACTATTTTCACACCATGTCTTTCGGCTGCCGAAGAATGATAATGATGAGATAGATATTTCAGTAACATAAACTTAACCTAGGTATGCACTCAACCAAGCAAAACACTGTTGTTATTTGATCAAAAAGCTCTAAACGAAATGAATGGCATATGAGGAATTATGCATGCAATACAGCCATAGATCCGGGAGAAGAAAGTGTGTCATGTAAGAAATGCAGAAGTTAAACCTGCATATGTGCAAAGCTACAGAAGACATGAAAGTGGTAACACTCATCCTAAGCAACAGAAGGTATCAAAGTGTTGTTGTCGGCCAATCTCATTGGAACATATCCTGCGAACCGAAACATGTTAAACAATCAGGGAGAACTAATGACAGCAAGCACACAGTTAGAATTTAGAAGGGCTGATCTGGTATTGATAGATTGTCCAACACAAAACCTTCATAGAGTGTGTACTCAGTAAATGAGAAGAAGCTTACACCTGCTCTTAATCGTCGTAGATCCAGTTCCAAACTTGAGGGAGGAATGCTAGGCTTGAAAAAAGAAATGATTGGTTCCTGCGCTGAACCTTGTAGCAACCTAAACGTAAACGTGACCATAGTATCGATACAGAACATAAATATAAAACACTATCGATGAAGGGAATAGTATCAGCTGTGAGAATCACATTAAGCCTACCAATCAGCAAGTTGATCAACTCCCTGAACAGTTTGGCAATTGCCATAAACTTCCCCGAACAATTTGGCAAGCTGATCAACTCAATTTGGCTGTTGAAAGCAAACAATCAAATGTCAAGATTATCTCATGACTTGAAGTATACCCCAGGCATCAATAAAGAGGTAATCTATATCTATAACATTTTATTCCCAAGCTTACCCTTGCTTTTATTCCCATCAATAGCCTCAGCGTACGACACGAAGGTGAAGGATTTGGATTTTTTTGGTTAGCATCACCCAAAGCAACCTGTCCAAAAAAATAAAGAGGCAATACTAATATCTAACATTTTAACAGTTGATAGAACATTTGCTAGAAATTAGCAAAACATAAATTTGTAAAAATATGAAAACTTATGTATCTGAGTAAATGACGAAGAAGCTTACCCCTGCTCTCAATCCTCTCCACAAAGTAGCAAAGGATTTGGATAAAATCAACCGAATCTGGCCATCGATTTCCTTTAACCCAAAGCAACCTGTGAAACTCATAAATAAAGAGGTAATACTAATATATAACATTTTTGACACTTGATAGAACATTTGCTAGAAATTAGCAAAACATAAAAGAAGAGGCGATGAATTGGCGTCAGTGTAGTGCAGTGCAGTGCAGGAGCCCTAGAAATCTTCTTCCACCGACGTCAATGGTTTTGGCGTCAGTGTAGTGCAGACGGCGGGGATGGCGAGTCATAGAACGGTCTGATTTTCTCTGGATGCTTTGCGCCGGATGCTTTGCAGAGGAAATTTGTGGTCGTAGGGAATTTGTGGTCAGTACGACACCAAGTGAAGGATGTTTCGTAGATATTTTGCACACAAAACTCTTGGATCTTGGACGTTGAGGATTCTTGCACAGAAACCCCCCATCGGACGGCTGAAAATTTTGCACAGAAAACAGTAAGTCGCGCGTTTCATTCAATGCATTCCGTCGTTTAATGAGCTGTAATGTAGATATAGATAAGGAGGGTAGTGGTCCTTTCTAACTTGCTTGTTCAACGGTGAACTGGGACAAAAGGCTACCGTAGAGAAATCAGGTCAACTTGTTCATCTACAATAGATGTCTCAGGCAATTCTTGTATTCTTTACGCGGAATAGAAGAAAGAAAACGATTTGGGTTTTACATTGTAAAGCATCGTGTTTAAAACTAAGATGATGGAAAAAAAATATCATCTAAAGGAGGATTGAATTTCTTCAATGGTTCTTCCTTTGGTCTCAGGTACCCACAAGGCAACAAACACCACAGTGAAAGCAGATACCAATCCATATAATGCGAAAGTCCCTGCTGACAAACAGAAGTAAAATTAGTCTACTGCAATGATGAAGAAGGAGCAGGAGAAGGCCAAAAGGGGAGAAAGAGAGTGAAATTTTGAATAGACCCGATCAAAGTAAGTTCGGGCTCGTACATATGTGTGCGTGGACCAATATATAATGAATGTAGCTTACACTCTTAAACACTAATGTACCATCATATATTATTATATACTAGTTGGTTTTTATATTTGTAATCGGTATGGAACAAATATCTCTAACACTGACCACTGCTGCTCCAAGTTAAGAGCAAGTTAGCCGTCATTGTGACAACAGAGGCAGACAACCAATTGGCTAACGTTGCAACACTTCCGGCAAGGCTTTTGATGCTTACAGGAAGAATCTGAAAGAATCATGTAAATGCTCCACCACTACAGTTGGGATCAAGGGAAACATTCAACAGAGAGAAGGAAATGTTTCTTGGTTTTCATACCTCCGACATTATAACCCATGGTAGAGCTCCAAGTCCAACTGAGAAACCAATCACAAAAAGCTGCAAAAATGTATTTGAGTTACTAATGGGAAAAGGGCATTCATTGATGATGTGTTACATGATCGAAATATCAAGTTAGGAGCATAGCATACAAGAAGTCCCACTAGTGCCAGCACTCCCATCGTAGAATGAGAAATTTGTGGCACAACATCCTGTTTTTAGTGGAAAATGGTAGTCAATTGGAAAGCAAGAACACGCAACAAGTGAGTGGAAGAGAAAATCTTTGGAAGTACTTTGCACAAAGAGTAATACTACATGTATCTTCGGTTTTAACCCTATTCATAAACTCTTTATGTGGCTAGCATTACAACTACACATACAATCACAATCATTTTTTAATGTGTGGTTGTGTTTCTTACCACACAAGGGATTTATGAATAAAGTTAAAAATGAGGGTACAAGTAGCATTATTTTTGCACAAAAACATCGTCTACTCTACTCTGCCATCCAAGAGAAGTGCCATTAGTAAAGGAGTACAACAGACTCACAGACCTTCAAAAAGAATGATATTGCCACAAGGACACTGCTGGCAGTTGTTAACGTGGATGAAACCTGGAGGATGGATCGTATGAGGGCAGAACATAACATAACACGGCCAGAATAAAAGGCTTGTTTAAGACGTACAATCAGAAGAATCCTGCGACCAGTTTTGTCCACCAATGTTGTTGCGATTCCAGTAACAATGACCTTTAAAAGCAATCAGGCATTTCATAAGATAGACTACATCATTGATTCTTAAGTCTAACCGATGGTCCGAGCGTATATGTTTTACCTGAATAGCTCCGATGCCGAAGGTTGCAGCTTTACTTGATGAAATCCCTATTCAAAATTTGAATACATACAAGAGATACTGATTCAAACTGTAGGTCAAGATTCCATAGGTAAAATCGTATATTGATATTTATGGGTGAAATATTTGTATGACACAACACTCTCATCAAGTCTAAGTAAATACGGATAAAACTTGCACTGCCATACATATAATGCGCAATTGGCTAATTCCCATTATAGGATCAATATTCGAACTTTTCCTGATCGGAAATAATAATCGAGACCTCCTGAAACAATGTCCAAATTGGGCCAACCCCCAAGAGCTCATTGTCAAGATTCAATAGGTAAAATCGTGTAGGGAGAAAAATGATAAAATGATGCATACAAAACTTACTTCGTGTTTTTTTAGAAAATAAATACGAACCTAATCCGGATTCTATTCTCGTGTGGTTGATATTTATGTGTGAAATACTTGTGTAACATTTTAATACTCTCATCAAGTGTAAATACTATTGAAACTTGTACTACTACATAGATAATGGGCAATTGGTTAATTCCAATTATCGGATCATTATTCGTACTTTCACGAATAAGAAATAATCATCGAAAACTCTTAAAACAATGTCCAAATTGAGATAAACACCTCAAGGACTAATTGAGCTAATTCACTCCGTACTTCCATGGAAACAATCTCGTACCTCAGACCGACTGCTCTGATACCATGTTTGAAAATGGACCCGATCCTAATCTGGACCTGGGCCTCGTATGCACAAATGCGCGTGTGTGGGCCAACTTAAATAAAAAAATGTGTGTTTCTCTCATTAAAATGACATATTGTACCACCACATTCTTATTTAAAATTTTTGATATTTATGCGTCAAATTTGTGTGGTACATTTCAACAATATTTGATTCATATCTATCATGACGTCAGGCAAAGGGTACATTAGCATCAATGCATTGGGCATAAATTAACCAGCTACATGTCTCACCTGCTGACTGAAATATACTACTTGAATAAAAGAGAATGCCATTGATACCGCTTAGCTGCTGGAGCATTAGTAGTCCAATTCCTACCTGCAGGATGGCAGAACAACCACGATGACTTTCAAGAAGCTGCACAGTAACTAAACCTAAAAGTGTTGATCATTGAAGGGAATATGAGTATAATCTGGCATACCATCAAAGGATACCAATATCGTCTTCTTTTAAGCTCTGAGATTCGGATGACCGTTTTTTTTCTGGACGAATCCAGTGACCTCTGAAGCAAGTAACAAAACACTTAATATTATTCAGTATACAAACCGCTAGGCATATCCTGAGCGATCAGGGATCACCCAGCGCCTAAACTGTTTAGGCACCCGCTTATGCGTCCATATAAGCGGTCTAAGCAGATATTCGGACAGAGCGGAGGACGACCATCCAACGCGGATGGTTGTTTACTGCTAATAGAACATGCAAGCTAGCAACCTTAATCTCGTTGATTTCAGATGAAATGTCAGTGTCAAATCCCCGCAAAACTTGTAGAGAAGTTTCAAAATCGTCATTCAGACCCATTTTAGCCTGGATGACCAACGAATGAGGGTTAAGTAAAGACTGTAACTGAAACCTGCAGAGTAATACTGTTCAAGCATCGGTTCCATACCAACCAACGTGGAGATTCTGGAATAAAAAAAAGACCAGGCATCAAGAATGTGCATGGCAAAATTCCTGCAATTGCAATATCGCGTTAAATGAGAACACTTTATCAAACTATATGAAATAATACAAAATTGATTCCATCAGAATTTCAAATGATTCTAACTAATAATAATGACCTAGCACGGCAAGCACTCTCCATGGCAGGAAAAGCCCCAGCAGATATGCCAGCATAATCCCAATGGTTACTGAGAGCTGACAGAATGTAAGAGGAGAGGACTGAATTTTCCACAGCATTAGCTTCAAATGGCTAGTTTTAAAATTAAGCATAAAAGGCAGCTACCTGATTTACAGATCCAAGTGTTCCTCTCAGGTTTTGAGGCGCAATTTCAGCTATATATACAGGCACCTGATAATATATTTAACAACTGAACGATCAAAAGCAACATCATCTTCAATAAACACTGAGATGAAGGAGTTTGTCTCAGCCATTCGACTGAATGTTACCGTATAAGAAATTATTCCAACTCCAAAACCTTCCAACAACCTTCCCATAAACAAGAATGAAGAATCCTGACAAAGGCAGCATTGCTGTTTGTTAACATGAATAAAGATCAGTGTTCGAGAAAGCACTAGGCAGTCCGACGATGAGGCCCTGCCTAGGCGCTAAACGGCCGCGTAGGTGCCTTAGACGGCATTCAGACAGGGTGGAGGCCGACCTCCCACCGTCTAGGCTGGCTAGACTTTCGCCTTCTCGAACAGAAATAAAGATATATTAACTTCCACCTCAAACCACAAAGCCAGAAATGAACCTCACTTTTGCAAATGAAATGATAAGCCAACCAATGATATTAGGAATTGAAGCAACCATCAGTGACTGCACAATGGACATCTTAGTTAAAGTAACCTTAATCACAACATATTTTACATAGTGAATGTCAGATTATCCAAAAAACTTTTCAAACCAGCTAATTTAAGTAAGCATTATTGTACCCCTTTCCGTCCTATATATTCTGCTATCTGTCCACTTGCTATTGCGCCAACCATTGCTCCAACATTTGATAAAGAGCCAAATATAGAGAACTTTCCACACCAGCAGCCAACCACAGAACAATATTAAATAAAACTGTATTTTTTTTCAGTGTAACGAACCATTATCAGATTAACCCAAGAGAGAAGGTACCTCAGAAATGGTGAGACCAAGATCATTTATGATATCGGATTGTGTAGGATTGGAGTACCCACACTGGCATTATTCAGACCAACAAACAAAGTACAAAAAAATAATTAGAGAGAAGTTTACATTTCAAACTTGGCAAATGTGATATTGTAAAACAAGGAAACTATTACAAAATCCAACCTCTAAATAATAACACAACTTACAGTAAATCCAAACTGTATTGGCCCAAGAGCAACTACACAGACACAGAAAAAGACAGAGATTGACTCCCTCATGAACTGTACTGATGACGAGCCCATATTGCTGGACTGACGTGAGCCCATTCCCGACATTCGGTACCAGCTTCCTGTATGTAATAAGGGCTTGCGAAGCCCATCTTCTGCGACGTCAACACTCATCCACGGCGCCGCGTCTGCTCCTTCGAAAAAGGGGGCTGTGCTTGTGTGATTTCTCTTGAATCGGCAGAAACAATATTATGAATTATGCATGGGATGGATGCTATTAGGGAATATATGCAAGAAAGGAGGAGGAGCTGTCAGGTGATGATGCAAGCTGAAGGAAGAGCATGCATGGCGGAGGGAATGGATTAGGACCTTTTCTTTTGCTTTTCATTTTTATTTTAGTTTACAATAATATTTTTTAACCCCATAAAAATAATTCATTGACATTAAAGATCTTGGAAGAGTTTTTCTGCTGCCGAATAATATAGTACCGAATGACACCAAATTTTAATCTGAACTGTAGGATTAAAATTCAACCGTTCAGGTTAAATGTCACTTAAAAAACACTTTTGATCTGGACTATTGAATTTTGATCCAACCGTTCAGATTAGAATTCGCTACCATTCGGCAACATATCATTCTGCACCAGAAAAAAAATTCGATGGTAGAAAATATGAGTATATTTTTTACCTATGAAAATTAAAAAAACAACAAAACCATCAAAAAATACCTAGTGACGTTCTACCACTGAATGAAAAGCCAATGGAAAGAAAAAGCTAATGGTTCATATTTGTTTGAGAGTAACTCCTACTCATCCAAACCTCCAACGAAGAGTGTAAACCGTCTCGTCTCCTTAAAACTTTTCCCGACAAACTTTCGGGGGATAGAGGGAAATCCGGTAAAAGGAAATAGTACGACCCCTTACTTGCCTCTTGGTACATAATTTTGTGTGTGCGTGCCTAACCTCCGGTGTGTGCATTTAGATGCTCCCTAGTGTGATTTTGATCTATGTTCACTATCCAAGTATCTCGTTTTCTTGGGAGATTAGTAGGTGAGTCGGGTACGAGAGCTACTATTGTGAGTGAAAATATGTTGCTCCATTCGTGATGGCCGATCTGGCTAGGGAGGAGGGTACTGCATTTTCATCCTTTGTATACAGCATTATTGCATAACTTTGGAATTACTAGGCAAGAGACTAAATTTGTTTGAAGGTGTCATATAGCTTCCAAGGCCCCTTACCTTGGTCCCGCTTCCCTGCAATCAGCATGACATCCACCACTTCAATCTCTATGTCCTGAAAGTCTCTATCCCTGCGAAATTGTAAAAGGCGAAGCAGAGTATTAGTTGTTGCTTCCAATGGGGAAATGCAAGTAGCAGTAGTAGGTTGGGGGATTTGATTCCTCATTTCTGATTAAGCATCTGAATTTCCAAATGAACCAACCGATTGTACTAAAGGTGATTTGCTGCAGCAACTTTAAATTTTGACTTGTGCTGGCTATTTAACTGGAGTCTAGTCCTTGAGAAATTGACATAGTAGGTTGAGAATGGTTTAATCCGAATTTGATTTCAAGGAAGGACAATAATTTATTTTCCATTTCATTACCTGAGAATAAATGATCAATGGTTTCTATGTTGGCGGAGGAGTGAAAACAAGAGCATTCTGAGGCAAGAAAAATACCTTTGATTTGAATTTTCGAGTCAACAGCTAGAGAGTCTTAGAAAATTCTCCACATGTGAATTTTTATTCTGGGATATTTGGATGCTATATAAATGAGTAAGTAGTTGAGAGGGCCTCACATGCCTAATAATGAGTAAAAGAACTTGTGACTTCAAGTTCCCATAAACATGTCTTTCCCTGGATATTGAAGGATCTGAATGATGTCATTGAGGTCATCTTGGGGGACTACTGACCTAGGCTACCAAGATGCCACTCGTGACCATAGGAGACTTGGTTAATCTTCAAATTTTCCAGTTGTGGGGTAATCCTTTCAGAGAGAGCAGTACCCTCTCGATCCATCTATCAAACTAAAAACTAATATTTTCCTCTCCTGCGATGCATCTGGTATATGGTAGCATACTATCTCTAACACTTGTCAATCTCCGCCAAGTATGAGAGAGTGATGGGTTGATTGGTGCTTGGGAAGGAGGAAGGTCCGAGCAGTACATATCATGCATGAAAGAAGCCCATAGCCAATCTCCCTTTCGAAAATGCCACCGTAGTTTCATCCGTGCAGTGGTACATATTTCATGCATAAGTCTTAGGTTCTCACCTCCCTCATTTTAGGTGAGACATATGGACTTTCAGTGAAGTTTTTTCTTGCCTTTTTTGAACCCCTCGGAAAAGGCAGCTATAGAATTTTCTATGTGCTTTAGCACAGACTTATCGGGAAGTAGCGTGGATATTTGGTATATGAAAAGACTATATAACACTAAGCGTATTAATACTAACTTTCCCTCACTAGAAAGGAACTTCGAGTTTTAACTGTCAATTCTTTTTTTGAATTTTATGTAACATGGGGTTGAAAAGATTGATCTTTTTCCAACCTTGGTACATAGGTGACCCATGTTATTATCAAGCTAGTAGATCAGAGACATGTCCACGTGGTGATGGAGTGTCTCCTTGTGTTTTGAGCTTTATTTGAGATGATAAAGTAGCTTTTGGAAATATTATTCTTTTGACCAGAACAAGACTCGTACGTATGTTTGGAGGAGCTTGAGGTAGGCTAAGGCTTTTTAGAGCCACTGTTGAAGATGATGATGTCATCATAATCTAAATGTGATATTCGTGGTCATCCTGATGGACCTATGTAGGTGCACCGTGGTTTATCAATAATCAATTTATTTAAACTATGACTAAGAATCTCAGCTGCGATGATGAATTGGATAAAGGGGATCTCCGTGTCTCAATTCCCTAAAGCTTTAAAAAATCTAGGGTCCATAAAAGAAACGATTTTTCCCCAAATATCATTGGTGTTTTCAATTTGATGTAATTTCAGTGAATATAGAAGATGGATATGAAGTTAGGTTTCGGCATTCACGAGATGGAATTGTTGGACGAACTGATTTTTGAGTTTGGATGCGCCATGACCAGAATTGACTATTGTATTTTTAGTGTGTAGTAAACGGAGAATGAGTTCGAACTCCAAATCAATACATCATAATATCTCTTAGTAAAGTGACCCTAATTGGCCGAAATTAAATAAGCCTGGTTCTTTTTGAAGAAAAAAATGTCTATGGCTCAAATTATAATCTTATGAATAATGATAGGCATACTTAATAGTTTTATACTTAATTAAGTATACATATCAAAATGATGTCGTTTTGACTTATTTTGAATTAAAACGACGTCATTTTAACTTATGTGTATAAATATTAAAAAATATATTTTTATTTTAATATTTGTACACTTGAATTAAAACACAAGTCAAAACGACGTCGTTTCGTAATCTATACATAATTAAGTAAAAAATGACTCTTCTAATCTTATACACAAATACAATATTGTTATTTTGATTGGGCCTGCCTTCGGCCACCACAAACCGAAATCATGCAGGCCGAAGAACAGGACCGACCCGATTCAAAATAACTGCTTTGACTTTTGATTATAGCCAAGTTACTAACAGGACGGGATTTTACAACTATCGCCCCAAAATTTCATCCACCCTACCCTCCATCGGATCCATAACGTCGTCATCGCCGTCCATCGCCGGCGTCGTCGCTCACGCTGTTTCTCACCGCTGTAATTTGATCTTCACGTTGAGCTTCGTACACATGAACGAGCACATGCACCCCCGAATTGAAACCCTAGCAGAACCTGAAACCCAATCACAAATCGAAATCCCCTTTTCACATCAAGATTCCAATCTCCGTTCTCACCAATCGTTGCTGCCCAATTCAGATTCCAACGCACTGATTTCTCAACCGGAGTCTACCTCGATCGAAGAGGACTCACATACCGCCTCGGCTGAAATGTCCTATAATCCACAGAACCCATCGAAAATTCCAATTCGACCACAGAAAATGCGAAAACTTTCCAACTCCACATCTGCTTCTGATGAGAATCTTTGTATATCTCAAACCGTTGGTGTTGATACCGTTGTCCTGGCATCCTCTTCCTCAGCCCTAACAGCCACGACCACCAGGGCCAATTATACAGTCACTCCAGCCACCGCGCATGTTTCCAAGAACCGCCGGCGAAGCTCCTCCATAGCTTCCAGAGTTGTTCCTCAGGTCATCAAGCCTCTGTCTATTGAGGGAGAAATCGAAATTGCCTTGGGCCATCTCCGTGTTGCTGATCCTTTACTGGGCTCTCTTATTGATGCCTACCCGCCGCCTCAATTTGAGACCCACCCGTGTCCATTCATTGCTCTCACGAAAAGCATTCTCTTTCAACAACTGTCTCTCAAGGCTGGTACTTCAATATATACACGCTTTATCGCGCTTTGTGGGTGCGAGGAGTCAATATGTCCTGATTCCGTCCTTTCTCTGTCTCCTCAACAGCTTAAGCAAATTGGAGTTTCCGGCCGCAAGACCAGTTATTTGTACGATTTGGCAAATAAGTATAAGTCTGGGATTTTGTCGGATGAGAAAATTGTGAAGATGGATGATAAGTCATTATTTACTATGCTCTCTATGGTGAAGGGAATCGGTTCCTGGTCAGTCCATATGTTCATGATATTTTCCCTTCAGAGACCGGATGTTTTACCTGTTAGTGATTTAGGGGTTAGAAAAGGGGTGCAGTTGCTGTATGGTCTGGAAGAGTTGCCTCGGCCTACGCAGATGGAACAATTATGTGAAAAATGGAAGCCTTACCGGTCGGTTGCATCATGGTACATGTGGCGTTTTATGGAAGGAAAGGGATCCCCATCCGCAGGTTCAGCAGTGGCTCTCGAGGATGGTATTCCGCAGCCTCTTCAACAGATAGATCCACAGCAGGATGCTCTTCAGCATCAGCTGCAGTTTGTGGAAACCAGCGTTGGAAACATTGGGTAGTTTCCTCTTCCTTTTTTCCCAAACATTCTGCCAGAGGTAGAAGTATGCTCATTGTTTATCTTCTGCATTTTTGAGTCCTAGTATGGCCTCCAACTTCTTGATCATTTAAATAACTTTCAGCTTTAGGAGATAACTCAGAAAATTAGACAGAGTTGTAAATATTATGGTATTCCTGTGTAGTTTAGTTACTCGATTGGACTGCAGACTCCAAAATTCATGCTTAAATTTCATTTGATTCTGGCATTTGAGATGAGAAAGTGCCAAAGATCTGGTGGAGTTCATTGAAAAAGGTGTTTCCGATCTGCTTGTATGTATATGTACAGTATACACAAAAATGATGACTGCTGAAACTTCATTCTATCATTTTAGAAATTATGAAAAATCTAAAGCACATAAGGGGATAGAAATACAATACTTAGGGAGTTCTGAACTGTCTTAAATTTTGCTCTATGACAGTTCATGATACAATGAGGGAACAGTTGTAAGCAATAAATACACCATATGTTTTTATTTATATTGTAAGGAATCTGATCGATTGTTTGCTATCTCAAGTGGTGAGCACTAAATCTCATATTTTAGAGGTGCAGGGATCAATACCTAGAAGAAGCAACTTACCTATCAAAAAGAAATATTGTAAGGAATCTGGTAGGAGGTTCATAAATAACGCAAAACTGAAGGTGCTGACAATGTAGTCTGTCTTAAGATCTTGCTCAAATCTTATGTGAATATGTAGGAAGTGTCTAATATAGCCATTACGTACACAACTAGTCAGTAGAGTGGGGTATCTTGGTTAACTGATGTGAGGCTGTAATTTTATGGTAAAAGAGTTGTTCTACCAACTTGTAGTCGACTATTTCGGATCTGGAGTTATTTGCTGTTCTAGGGGGCGTCTATCGATTCGTTGGTAAATTGTTCTTGCATTATTATTTTTTTTTTGATAGGTAAATTGTTGGTGCATTATATACATAGATATTCATATTGCCGCACAATGATTGCTTGAGAAGATACTAGATGCATATAAGAATCCATATATATGATTACACCCAGACCCTGCCTAAGGCGGGATTTACTGGGTATGTTTTGTTTTGTTTGGTTTATATAAGAATCCATATTATGGTATAGTAGCAACTGTATATTATTGATATGCCCAAAACCTGATAGATAGTCTTCACCGTGGGGTTCGAGCATGCATCTTCTTATGTTTGTTTTATAAATAACATAGTAGAACCTTCTGCAGTTGAACCTGAATTGGTTGTCAAATTCTTGCTGTTTCCAACTTTTACCATTGTGTTTTTCTTTCTCTTCCGAGATTTAACCTTGTCTATCCTAATACTTCGCATGCTTCCACCTCAGGACCTGCATTTGGAACCAGTGATTTGATTGACGCAACCTTAATGATTAAACAAGTTCCTTTGCTGATCAATTGGCTAGAGACGTTTTCCTTGAATCCTTGCACAAAGATTTGCAGATTTCCCAACCTTACTGGCGAAGGTAGAGCTTAATTGATGTTGCTGCAAAAAGTTGGTATCTATATTTCATCTAGAGTGGTTGAAACCTAGGTTCTGTATGTCCGCTTGCTAATGTTTTTCTTTTTTCCTTTTTATTTTTTTAAAATTGTTAATCAAATATGAAAAATTTGTTTTATTTTGAGTCACATTCATCACTTCATGTAACATTTGGATTTTTATTGAATTGTATATTAAATTCAAATGAATTTATATAAGTGTTCACTTGTTATTTATTAATTAAACACTAACTTATTATTCGTGACGGTTCAGATTAAATTAAGTGTATTTACCTGTGTTGAAGAAGTAGCTATTTGACTTATGACTAACTTCTTAGTAATAAGTATTTTTTTTGCCCTTAGTAGCTATTTGACTAATGACGTCGTTATTCCCATTATCTTCCGGGCGATCATCGTCTCCCCTAATGATGAGATTATGTCTGTGGCAAGTATGGGTAATATGTAAGAAAAATTCAAGAAATTATACGTAGATTATATAACATCTATCAGAATCGTGCACCTGTTTGCGGAGTAAAACTTGACATGACGTGAAGAACTTGAAGTCTAAGTTTCAGGAAAAGTCTTCTCCTCCAAGATCTATCGTGAAAACTGAATAGGACTGTCTTAATGGGCCAGGAAGGTCCTTTATATAGATAGGAGGAGGGACTTAGCCCAATAACAAAATGTTGGGCCCACAATCCTACCCATTA
>JAOYMZ010042788.1:0-15002 GCA_025802335.1 Pinguicula primuliflora | reverse complement strand
TTAGGTGGGTAGTGGGCTTTAGGTTAAATTAATTAAACGGATTAATTGATATAACTAATATATAAGCCCAACACTTCTCCTCTAACATCCTACCACCCCACTTCCCAAATAGAACTTGATTGAAGTCATCTAATCTCCGTATCCCTACTCCCCCTATCTATTGGTTGACATATCCTATCCCATTTAACTCATGCCACTCTTTTTTTTCCATCTCTCCCTCCCCCAAAAGAGGTACGACAAATGGATTCAAGTTTGTTTAGGACTTGTCTAGTGGCTAAAAACATAGAAAAGTAGTACGTCGGCAAAGAGGATAAGACAAAGTTAATCAGCACCACCCGACCAGCAACCGAGAGATTTTTGCTCCTCCAACTCACACACATCTTCTCAAACTTCTGAATTATCGACTTCCATGTTATTTCTTTTTTCTCATTTGCCCCAACGGGTAACCCCAGGTATGTAAAGGGGGTTGATCCCACCCTGCAATTCATATATACCGCATTGAATGCCCTGATATTCTTCCAAGACGCCTCCCCAAATAATATCACATCATCTGCAAACTGTAAATGCGACAATTTAACTCCCCTCTTCCCCACTGTTACTGTATCTATTACTCCCTCCAAGACTGCCTTCTGCAACATAAAATCCAAACTCTCTGCCACCAACAGAAACAAAAAAAGGAGACATTGGGTCTCCCTGCCTCAGACCTCTTTGTGGCCTAAACTCCCTCGATGGTCTACCATTTATCAGAATTGATGTAGAGGCCAATTGTAAGCATTCATTAATCCATCTCCTCCACTTCCTTGGAAAACCCATATTTTCTGCCATATTATCCAAGAATACCCAACTCACCGAATCAAATGCTTTCTCAAAATCCAATTTTAAGATCACTGTCGGCTTCTTTAAACATTTTAGACCACCTCATTTGCACACAGCACCCCATCTAATATATGTCTTCCTTTAAATAATGTTGTCTTTTGTTTTGTTATGCAGAGGAGATCTGTGAGTTTAATAAGTTTGTACAGTCAAATGGATTGGCGGATCTTCCTATGATAAAAAGAAGATTTAAATGGTATAGGATCTCGATGGGAGCTATGAATCGACTGGATAGATTTTTAGTAAATGAAAAATGGTTGGCAGGTTCGGCTACTTTGATTCAGGAAGGCCACCACAATTTTTTTCAGACCTGAATCCATCTTCAACGCATCATTATAACTCTAGGTTAACATCTTACCTGCAAACCAATTGAAAGATGACATATAAGGTGTGCGTGGCGTGGACAAAAGACGCTGACCGCAAACATGTTGGATGGATGTTGTTAGAAAATCCGCCCGCCTCTCTCTGCGCTCGGGCAGGTGTGGGCTAATATAATTAGGAAGGTGGGCAACCCTCATTAAAACCATAAGCCTATGGTGATTGATTGTAGCCCACAATCCTATTTATATTAGTATATTAAGACTTCTCTAACCAATGTGGGACAAATTCCCAATATGTAACAACACGTTCGTAAGCGTAATTGGCATGGAGAAAGGGATCAAAATATGTGTTCATTTCTTGATATTTTTGAACATCTTTATATGACACATCAATATCCCATAATCTTTCATTATGTGAAATTAGTTGTAATTTCCACCTAAATCACACCCACTTCCCATGTGTTACAAATTCCACACATTGACATAATCCCAAAGGTTATGATCCCAAAAACTATTTATTTTCCAGAATTCAAATATGACCAATCGGATTAAAGAATTTTGATAGTCCATATCATATTTTAATCTGACGCTCTAAATTAAAATTCTAAGCATTCACGATCATAGGATTTGAGTAGATCCACATTCTAAAATTCAGTATCCAATTAATAGTTGGCAAACGGATGACACATATGTATATTGTGAAATTATTTGGAAAAATCATAAGTATTTTTGACCTATTTCAAAATATAGTCAAGTTAATGACCAAACTTTCTATTCCAATCTTAATTCCAATTTATGGCTAACCCAAATCAAATCAGATTATTATTATTATTATTCTTTCAAAAGTACCACGCCACACTCTCGGCTTCTACAAAATCAGATCATTTTAGCCGTTCACATGCAATATTTCAGTTTCTACAAAATAATCCATCCTTGTATATATGTACACAAAACACAACACAATACAACACAACACAATACAACACATCTCGCTTGTACCACGCCACACTCTCGGCTTCTTCCCCATGGATACTCGTTCCATCCTCGCGTTATTCTTGCTTGTATCTCTTTCAGCCACGGCAGAATCCGGAATCGTACGTCCGCTATGCGATTTCTCCCAAGGGAAATGGGTACTCGACCGTTCGTATCCTCTTTATGAATCCACACAGTGCCCGTTCATTGAGGCCGCATTCGATTGCCGGAGGTTTGACCGGCCGGACAACGAGTATGCAAAATATAGATGGCAGCCCGACGGATGCATGTTGCCGAGGTAGGTAGTAATGTATCCCGGGTTTTATCGCATTTTTCAAAGAGACCATTTAAATTTGCCCATAAATCTAAAGTTGGTTTGGTTTTCATCCCATAACATGAAATTTTCTGGTGGAATATTGTTTCCACAAACTGTGTACGGTGGCTTCTTGCTTTTACTGGTACTGGTAAAAGCAAAGGCTTCGAGCGGATTGATTTCAAGAATTTTTTTTTTTTTTTTCTGGTGGAATGTTGGACCGGGGAAGTTGGGGCAGAGGCTTTGAGCGGATTGATTACAAGAATTTTATTTTGGGGATATATTTGTTACCTGTACCGAATTAGATACATGTATTAAAGTCCGTGATTTTCTAAATAATCTGTATGTTTCAAATAGTGTGTGCCTTATTTAGCTAATTTGAATCGTTAGTTTATCTACAAGATTTTTTTTTTTACAAGTGTCCAAGTGTTCGACTTTGGTCAACTTGGGTCACTTGCCACTGTTTCATATGGGTAATTCACTGTATACAAAGCGGTGCCTGGCACTGCGGGATTGGGGTGGCAGGTGAGCTGGTGTTTAATACTTTTGCGTGGACTCACTGACCGACCAATCGCGCAGTGCGAAGGACACTGCATAATATACAGTAATTATCTCACTATATACTGCCCACAAATTAGTGTCCAAGTGTTAGACTTTGGTCAACTGGGGTCACTTGGCTGGGGTTTTTATGTTAGAATGTGTACATGTTACAATATATGAGGTGGATGTTAAGTGGAGATTGACTACACATACTTATATACAAAACTCATTGGTAGGAATTATTCTCAACAGTCAACACCAGGGTGAAGTTGTGCTTCATTTATATCATCCGCCCTGTTTCTATTGTTTCCCATTTATAGGTTTGACGGTCCCGATTTCCTTCGTAAACTCCATGGGCAGCGTTTGATCTTCGTGGGTGATTCTCTGAGTCTGAACCAATGGCAATCCCTCACCTGCATGCTTCACGTATCTCTGCCTCGTGCAAACTACACATTGCAGACCATAAACGAACTGTCAAATTTCACTTTCACGGTAACACAAAGAGTTTTCATTGGCCAAACGCGCCCGGTTTCTTTTTACCAAGTCAAGTCAAGTCATCATGAGATGTTTGATCCTGCAGGATTACAACGTATCGCTACTGTTCCTTCGCAACGCATTTCTCGTGGACATTGCAGAAGAACCGAGAGGGAGAGTCCTGAGACTAGACTCGATCAGTTCAAGCAAAATATGGGGACAAATGGATGTCATGATTTTTGACTCATGGCATTGGTGGTTTCACAACGGAAGAAAGCAGCCGTAAGTGTAGACAAACGCGCACATAACTACAATCCAATAGTGTACATTCAAAAATATATATATATATAGTGTACATTCAATTTGGACTAAAAAACCTGGTCTTTTTTTTATGTGTCGAAGATTTCGTTGCACCTTTTTCCGAACCAGTCCTTTAAGAGTCGTCAAATGAGGCTAGAGTATTGAATATATGCATAGTAAACTCAATACGCTATATATGTACACTATTACAATTCACGGTAGCACTTTGTCGGGTCTGCTATATTCTTTTAAAGTTGTTTCTAAAGTTGAAGTGTGTGTCTTTTGTATTTCAGGTGGGATTGGGTTGTGGACGGTGACACAACAACTCCCGATATAGATCGCATGGTTGCATATGAAAAGGCTCTCCGTACATGGGCAAAATGGATTGATACGAATCTACATCAAAACGAGAAGCAGGTCTTCTTCCAAGGTGTTTCTCCAGATCATGCAAGGTAAATACAAATTGATCCAACTCGATGGTTCGTTTTTAGAAACAAAAATGTACACTATTGGCACTGTCCATAAAGATCCAAAATGGATATAGCGCACCGGGAACAATCACGAGTTCAAGTTGCGTCACCATGGCTGGTGCGCTTCGTGTACCGAAGGATATGGCCCACATCCTTCTAGACACGTATAAGGTCATATCCTTTGTGGGAGTGGTGAAGAAAAGAAAGAACACAATATTGGGAACTTTTCTTGTATATTGAATCACTCTCTTCAAATACACAATGTATATACATAGGCACTCTATCTAGGTTAGGATTATCTCGAGGTTATGCTAATCAATTTATGGGAAATAAGGGCAAGATAATTACAAATCTTTCTACGATTGACTCTAACTAACACTCCCCCTCAAGTTTACTATTGGGGTGTTCAATATTCAACTAGGATAACAAGTCATGATATGCTCGTCCTGCAACTACTTTAGTGTGAATGTCTGCAGGATGATCCTCAGATCTCATATAAGGGATAGTAATAATCTTGTTGTCCAATTTCTCTTTAATGCAGTTTCTATCAACCTCCAAGTGTTTGGTCTTGTCATGCTGCACTAGGTTCTCAGAAAAATGGATTGCAGTTCGATTGTCACATCTTAGGGGGCACGGTTCATCAGGCGGAAAACCTAACTCAGTCAACAGCCTTCTCAACCACAAAACTTCAATCACTCCTCTTGCAATCCCTCTGAATTCAGCCTTTGCACTGGATAGGGTCACTACCTTATGTTTCTTACTTCTCCAAGTCACCAAGTTACCTCCAACAAAGGTAAAGTATCGAGATGTCGACCTTCTATCAGTATGACTCACAGCCCAATCTGCATTAGTATATGCCTCTAATCTCAGATGTCCATTCTTTCGAAATAGTACACCTATATCAGGGGTACCCTTAAGGTACCGAACAATCCTCAATGTTGCATCCCAATGGTCCTTCTGTAGTCTGTGCATGGACTGCTTCACAATTCCAATAGCATAAGCGATATTAGGTCTCGTGTGTGCCAAGTAGATCAACTTTTCAACTAGATGCTGATAACTTCCTCGATTAACATCTTCACCCTCGCTAGATATCTTGAGGCCTAAGTTTGAGGCCATTGGAATATCAACAGGCTTGCACTCCAACATCTCGATTTCAGTCAACGAGTTCAGAATATATTTCCTTTGAGATATATGAATACCTAAAGGAGACCATACCACCTCAATACCCAAGAAATACTTAAGGCCCCTAGATCCTTCATCTTAAACTCCATAAACAGATTTGTCCTCAAAACCTCCATCTCTGTTGTGTCATCTCCAATGATAATCATGTCATCCACATATATGATGAGGCATGTCACACCCTTATCCCTCCTTTTGATAAACAGAGTATGATCAGGGTTACTCTGCTCATACTTCTTCATTGCTACAGTGAACCTTTCAAACCACGCTCTCAGAGACTGCTTAAGGCCATATATTGTCTTCTTCAACCTTCATACCTCTCTCGGTCGAAACATCTGAGAAAAAAAAGGAGGTCCATCCATGTATACTTCTTCCTCCAGGTCGCCGTGCAAGAAAACATTCTTCACATCATACTGAAACAAGGTCCACTTCTTGTTTGCTATAACAGAGAATAGGACACTGATTGTGTCAAGTCTGGCAACAGGAGAAAATGTCTTCGAGTTATCCACACCATATGTCTGGATGTAGCCCTTAGCTACCAGTCTCGCCTTGAATCTCTCAACAGTTCCATCAGCTTGCCTCTTGATAGTGTAAACCCACTTACATCCCACTGTCTTCTTCCCATCAGGAAGTCTATATGTCTCCCAAGTTTGATTCTGCTCCAAAGCAGTCATCTCAGACTCCATTGTCTTCCTCCACTCAGGTGATGACCTAGCATCCTCAACACTCCTAGGAAGATCCTCTCTATACAAGGCTGCGGTAAATTCTCTGGCTGTCAGCCTGAAATATGATCCAGAGAGTATCTCCAGGCTGGGATGCCGCGCGTACTCCTGCGAGGTAATATACGACCCGAACGTGATACTTTATGAACAATCTCCACTGGAGAATCAGAAACACCTGGAGAAGATACACTTGGAGAAACATCAGAAACACCTGTAGGCACAATATGTGGTGAGCCACAAGTACATACCTCGATATTTGATAAGAGAGGATCAGTAGGCACGGGCGTGGATGAGACGGGTGGCCGTAGATCAAGTACAGATAGTGGTGTGATCCAATCAAATGGGTCATATACTGACTGCTCCCCCTGCCCATTGGATAGCCTCATAGTAGAACTCAAATTCCAAAAAACCACAGTGAAGTGTGGTGAACATTTGTTTTGAGACAGGATCATAACATCGATATCCTTTCTGATTCACCTCATAACCCACAAACACACGCTTCAGAGTACAAGCATCAAGTTTAGTACGATAAACTCTAGGAATATGCACAAACACAGTGCATCCAACACATGCGTGGTGGAATAGTAAGATAGGATGGCACATTATGGTGGGATGAAAAAGCTTGAATGGGAGTTTTGAGTTTCAAAACCTTGATAGGGAGACGATTTACCAAATACATAGCTGTGGCAATAGCTTTAGGCCAGAAATAAGAGGGAACCTTTGAATCAAACATAATAGCACGAGTAATTTCCAACAAAATTTTATTTTTTCATTCTACACTGCCATTTTGTTCAGGAGTGTAAGTACATGTGGTTTGGTGAACTACAACTTTTTTAGAACAAAATGTACTCATAGAATGGTTAAAAAACTCCCCCCATTATCCGAACGAAGAACTTTAAGGGATATCCCAAAAGTGAGTATCAATCAAACGGTAAAACTGCAGGAATTTAGAAAGCACGCCTGATTTATTTTTCAAAAAATAAATCCAGCACATCCTAATGCAATCATCCACAAAAAGTAAGAAATACTTCAAATCCCCTCCTCCAACAACAGATGCAGGACCTCATACATGAGCATGGATCAAATCAAAAGGAGTATCAGAATGAGACAGGTTGCGAGGGAAAGATGCCATATGTGTCTTAGATCGTGCACATGCATCACAAAAAATGGAAAAATAGAAAAGTTTATGAAATAGTGTCTAAAGATACCCATCAGAGGGATGTCTCAATCGTCGGTGTAACAACCATCCCTTATCACCTTTCATACCCTTCACATTCAGCACATCACCCGGAACAGCTACCTCATCCATATAGTATAGCACGACCCGCTCAGTGCCACGCTCAATAATCTCACTCTTCCGGATATCCTGCAACACATAGAAAGAATGATACATCACTACTTTGCAATTAAATTCCTTGGTAACATGGCTAATCGAAAGCAACTTGTGAGATAATGAAAGCACAAGTAAACAGTGTGATAATTTTAAAGAGGGAGTAATCTTGATAGATCCTGCTTCTTTCACCAGGACTAACTCTTCGTTTGCCGTTTGAATAATATGTTGTTGGGGATGCTGACTAGTCACCAAATCTGCACCATCGTAAGTCACTGTATCTGTAGCACCACAGTCAAATATCCAATCACATTTTTTACCACTTTCTTCGAACGTGAATTAACCTGAGCCACTGATTTGTCGGAATGTCCAAAACAACCAAGAGGAAAATAGTTAGCACCATTTAAAGTTGGGGGGCATGAGGGTAATTTCACACACCCTTGTCCTAATATTTACACTCTTCCTTCTGTCACTTTCCTCTTGTCGCCTATTACCATCCCTTCTATCACGTTGAGATTCACCGGCCGCGTCCTTCATCGTCTCACACTGTCGCTTTTTGGAAATGGTGAGATGGATGTCGGGTTGTCACCTCCCGACTTTCGTTGCCACAGGTACGTAATGAGTGGTCTTGTTTACTTCGCTCGTGTCTCTTCTAGTGACCACCTTGTCGTGGTTCATGGTGCCTGTATGTCACCGCGGCGGAGAGAAAGGAGGGTAGCCGTTTAGGCGATAACACTCTGCCATCAGTGACCAGGAACACCGCAGTGTTCACAGAATTTCCTCCGGAAGGATGAGGTTGGCATGACTTCTTCCATTTTTGACCGGCATGTGGTTCTGGACTTGACATGGATCTGCTTGGCACCATAGCATCCATGCCAATAGGTTCCGGCCGCGACTCGGGTTGTGAATTCGTGAACGCCATTGATTGCTGATTAAATCCGACAATAATCTTACTTGCTGAATTTCTCGTACAATTTTGTCAACAACCTTCAAGATCTCATGAATAATAGATGGATATTGCCTCTTTGCCAACTCGGCCAATTTTTGGCCCAAAATTCGTATTGCTTCGATTAGCGCCTTCTCTTCGGCCATCACGATGGTTGTTTGTCGGAAAACTAATTGGTATATGACGATATCGCAGGAACTCCATGCTCTGATACCATGAAGAAAAGAAAGAACATAATATTAGGAAATTTTCTTGTATATTGAATCACTCTCTTCAAATACACAATGTACACACATATATATATAGACACTCTATCTATGTTAAAAGTATCCCGGGATTATGGTAATCAAATTCTGAGAAATAAGGGCAAAATTTGATATTATGGATCATTCAAATCTTTCAACGATTGACTCTCTCATAAGTGGTACATGTCCATACAAATTTATCTATATCTGTATGGACAGATAATTTAACTAAGAATTTAGTTAAAATAAGACATTTTAACTAATTTATTAAATCTAAATCCTATAAACATAAATTTAAAAATTTTTAAACCAAATAAAAATATTAATTCATATTACGGCGGCGAAACTAAACCCTATAAAGCTTAAATTCTAAAATCTAAAAACACTAATAAAAAAGTTAGTTATTGCCTGTGGCTGAAGCCACTGGTGTATAAAATTACCCGTGTGTGACGTAACTACCGGTGAAATGGTGTTGAAACTATATCAAGTCACATCTCTAATCGAACCACACGACACGCTGATAATTATCATAATGTCCATTTCGATAAACGGAGAACAATTTACAGGATAAATTCTAATTTTGAAATAGTAAGAAAAAAAACAAAAAGTAATAAAATAATAATAAAAGAGAAAAGGCTAAAAAGAAAAGAGAAAAAAGAAGCACGATATTTTTGTGGGCAGAAAAGTTTTTGCAAGGTTTTCAGATTTTCTTGCGCGTGAGTATGATGCATCTTCCGAAAACTTTGAAAGATATTTTTTTTCGTCGTTTCGTTTGTAAAATTTTCGGAAAACTTGAGTTGGCAATACTCTTTCTGTATTGACAAAAGTTTCTTATTCCCATGATGCATTACTTTTTTTTTCTTTTCGAAATCCTGACTTGTGTCTTCACAATTTTGTGGCAGTGGTAATTTAACTTGTCAGGGGAAAGCCCATCCTTTGCAATTACCAGTAGGCCGTCATCCTGGTGAGATTGTGCTCGAGAGAGTGCTTGGAGGTATGGGGCAATCCATCCATCTCCTTAATATTACAAGCCTCTCGCAGCTCCGAATCGACGGTCATCCTTCGGTGTATGGGAACCAGGGTCACAGGGGGATGGACTGCACACATTGGTGCCTCAGTGGGGTGCCGGATACTTGGAATCTATTTTTGTATGCGATGCTCGGTTAGGAGGCGATGATTATTGGGGTTCTTGGTGATTTTCAAACCTTGATATATGGACTCTCTTGTTAAAAAAAAAAGACTTCCTTGTTATTTTTTTGGTGGAGGTAGTCAGAAAATAAATAAATAAAATTTTAAAAAAAGGAGTTTCTTCTTCTTATTTTTTGAAGACCATGGTATCCAAGTTTGTTGGGTTAGATTAATGCATGAGTTTCATGTAAAGCGACCCTCCTCATGAACCACGATATACTCGGTCAAAATTCGTGATCGTGGCCCACAACGTGTTGAATGCACCAGAATCGGTCCCTAGACCTCCTCCCATTTAAAAGATTTATTAAGTCCACGATTCTCCCCCATTGGTCGAACATGGTGGGGTTGACTTTCTTGTTATTGAAAGAATGATGTAAGATCCAGTTTACTGCAAATTTAAGGTTTCTAGTATGATTTTGATTTGAAGTGTTACCGATATCAACATCAAATGTAGTAAACAACTTTTCAAGTTTGATTTTGATTGGGTTAGTTATGGTTTCACACGTTTAATTTGAAGTGGATTTAGGTCAATTGAACAGTTAAATGATTGTTAAATGTCCAAAATACTCATAATTTTAGAACGACCGGTATCAACATTACATCCCTATCAACGAGCCTAAAAACTAAAAATTTACTTGCAAACTACTTTTGTATCAAACTGCTTCAAGATTAAACCTGGAGAAAATGCATAGATCAGTCTTCAAAACCACAAGTTCCCAAAAAAGAACAAGTTCATAACTTAAAACTGATCAAAAGCGAAATCTAAACTCATGTTCATACACATCACAAGATAAAAGTCAGGTTTACTTTGGCTTCGGAAATTGTATAGCTTGTTTAGCATTGAGTTTTCGACCAGATGGCACAGCCACTCCTCACGAACATCATTCTCAAGTATCATCCACATTTGCTGGGCCGAGACATTATCCAGGAGGTATACCATGATGGCAGTTCGCATCCATACGTTAAACTGCGTGTATAGCCTCAAATCATCCATCAACCGCCTTGCAACATCCAATGATGGGTCAATAGGAGCATGGACTGTTTGAACATACGTCCTTATCTTTGAGTAGCAGTGTGCTTTTTCATCTTCTGCGGGCATTGGCCGTTTTCCTTTATTCCTACGAGCCCTAGGAACTGATTCTGTAACCCCACCGTCCTCGCTACCTCGAATATCCTCTTCCTCATCAACAGTTTTGAACCCTTCAGTCTCACCAATGTTTCCACCATCTCGTGCGTATCCACCAGTTGCCATATCCTTCCCGAAGATCCCACACCAATCTTCATAGAGGAGAAATGGTTTTCCCCTCAGTAATTTCTAATCAGAATTGGTCTACAACAGATAAATTAAACCATCAAACTAGAAGCAGAATGCAGAATGCAACCACAGAACGCAACTTGATCACAGAAGTATGATGCAATCACACAATGCAGAATACGAACATAGAATGCAGAATGCGGAATGCAACCACAGAATCCAACTTGCAGAATGCAACCACATAATGTAGAATGTAACCACATAATGCAGAATGCAACCACAGAAGCAGAATGCAGAATGCAACCACAATGAACAGATTGCAACTTGTTTATTACATAATAAAATTCACAGAAATATATCTTACCCTAACAATACCAGCCCACATTATTTCATCTTCAACCACCACCTAATGACTGGTCGGGTCCACAGATATCCCGCTCATGGCCATGAAATCAGAGAGTAGATCATATGTATTTTTCCACACGTGAAGTTTTGATTCCACGTGTGGCACAGCACGAATTGTGCTCCCACTTACCTTTCTGAAAATCCTCTCAGCACATGACACGAGGAATCCGGGTTTGAACCCTTCTTGGCTGCGCATTCCTTCTTTCACCAGTTCTTTCGCAGCATCAAACAATGCTTGCTCTTCATATTGGAGCCACACCTTCTTCCTCTCCCTTTTCTTGACTCCCCCACTACCTCTGGACACAATTTTGCTGGTTATTTTGCGTCCTAGGGCTTTGGTAGGACTTTTCCCCTGCTGTTCCTCTACATCCTCAAAAGAGTCCTCATTTGCTACCCCGTATTCAGCCCTTAAGTCCAAAGGGTCCTCATTCACTGCTTCGGAATTCGTTCATGGGCGCCTACCTCGCACGTATGGCGAATCCACTCTCACCTCAGAAAGTGAACTTTGGCAAATATGGGAGATACAGACACCTAAGGATTGAGGCATACACTAATGCGGATTTGGCTGGGAATCGTATGGATAGACGGTCCACTTCTCGGTACTTTACCCTTATTGGAGGTAACCTGGTCACATGGAGGAGTAAAAAGCAGAAAGTAGTGGCAAAATCAAGTGCTGAGACCGAATTTAGGGGGATTGTCAGAGGAGTGACAGAGATCTTATGGCTTGTTAAGCAAATGACTGAGTTAGGTTTCCTGCCGAAAGGCACGTGTCTTTTGATGTGTGGCAACAAGGCTGCTATTCACATATCTAAAAACCCTGTTCAACATGACCGGACCAAGTATGTTGAGATTAATCGCCACTTCATCAAGGAAAAATTTGAAGGCAAGATTGCGACACTTTCATTTGTGAGATTCAAAGATCAGCTAGCAGATATTTTGACGAAGGTTGTGAATGGTCAGAGTTTTCATGACATATTGTCCAAGTTAGGCGGAGACTTCCACCACCTAACTTGAGGGAGAGTGTTGAGAGTTGAAATTGTAAATAAGGAAGGGATAATTATAAATCCCTTCCTTATGTAAATCCCTTGATTAGGGGGATTGTGATTGTGTGAGGGGTGTGGACTTTGTCCCTATAAATGTACTCAAAACAAAGGAGAAAAATACAACAAGAAAATTGGAAGAGCTTTTCCCGTGAAGTAGGTTATCGCCGAACCACGTAAACCCTTGTGTTTTCCCTATAAGTCTGCTTATTAACATGCTGAGAATTCAGGCTTCAAATCCAGGTTGATTTTTCGTATTGGTGTCCAGAGCCTGCTCTCTGCCTACAGCTCCAAGACTCTCAAGACTAAACGAAATGTCAATTCCAAATGGAGGCACTTCACCCTAGTATCAAGTGGTGTTTTTTCTCCATGCCTTAATGCCATAACAATTTCATAATAATTCCTAATAATTCATAACAAATCAATAATAATTCAAAACAATTCATAACAATTTCGTAATAATTCCTAATAATTCCTAACAATTCATAACAATTTCATAACAATTTCATAATAATTCCTAATAATTCCTAATAATTCCTAATAATTCATAACAATTTCATAATAATTCCTAATAATTCATAACAATTCATAACAATTTATAACAATTTCATAATAATTCATAACAATTCCTAACAATTCATAAAAAATCAATAATAATTCATAACAATTTCATAATAATTCCTAATAATTCATAACAATTCTTAATAATTCATAACAATTTCATAATAATTTCATAATAATTCATAACAATTCATAACAATTTCATAATAATTTCTAATAATTCATAACAATTTCATAATAATTCCTAATAATTTTTAATAATTCATAACAATTTCAGAACAATTCATAATAACAACAATTCGTAAAAATTCAAAAAATCCGAAACTAATTGCAAGAGTAAAAAAATCGGATGAAGGAAGACGAACTCGGATGAAGGAAGACAAACTCGGATGAAGAAGACAAACTCAGATTCAGAAGAAGTCGGATTCGGCAGAAGAAGTCACGAATTGGGAAGAAGAACTCGAATTCGGAAGAAGAAGTCGGATTCGGCAGAAGAAGTCACGAACTGGGAAGAAGAACTCGGATTCGGAGAAGATGGTTTCGGAGGAAGACAATGATAACCGGTCTTGGGCGAAGACATATAATTTTTTTACTCCGATCTTCTGATGACCGGTATTACGAGATACCGGTCTTCGAAAGACTGGTGTATTTTTTTCTCGCCTAATGGACTATACCGGCCTTTGCATGACCGGTAAAGTCTTAATTACCTTTGATTAACTTTGCTAATGACGTTCGATTTTTGAAAAATCGGTATTTCATTATACCGACTTTGGAAGATCGATATTTCATTATATGTGGCATATCCAAAAATAGGACACCTATTTGGGACGAAAACAAAAATTTTGTGGGTTTGCAGTTAGAACTTGTTTCGCGAGATTTCTGAAACCATGCTTTTATAGTTTATGGATGGTCCAGCCTAGTGGCCCATTATTGAGATGGATGTGGCTTGGTGGGCAGCGTGGGGGAATCTTGATCTTTTATGTTGGAATCGTGATCTGAATTGCAAGTAAAAATTGGAGTATATAGATTCAAATTTAGATTCGAGACGGGTTCAATTCGCTACTAAAGGAGATAAATTGTCGATTTCGATCTGCAGATAGAACCCGCGGAAGAAGGATGGGGAGGTGGTTCAAATCAATTTTACCGTGGGTCTTGATCGTCGTGATGCTCTG
Source organism: Pinguicula primuliflora (assembly GCA_025802335.1). Taxonomy (NCBI): domain Eukaryota; kingdom Viridiplantae; phylum Streptophyta; class Magnoliopsida; order Lamiales; family Lentibulariaceae; genus Pinguicula; species Pinguicula primuliflora. The sequence goes on along the minus strand of JAOYMZ010042788.1, from coordinate 697 downwards.
CAAGCAGTCTAGTGCTCAGGATTCTTCTTCTTCCACCAAGCACACCAACAACTGGGCGGTCCTTGTTTGTACCTCCCGATTCTGGTACTGTTGCTTTCCCCCATGCACCCGGAACAATTCATATAGTTTGGGGATATTACATTTTATTTTTATGTAGTTTATGTAGACGTAGTTGCAGCAATTTAAGGATTAGTGGATAGTATAAGTCAACGAGGAATTGATGCCTTCATGAATTCTGTATTTGCACTTCTTGGCTTCTTTAATGAGCATGTTGGCAGGGTAAAGGATGGAAGTGTAGAATGCAGTATCGGGTGGTGCACTGTTAAGAGTCTTTTACTGCAGAATGTACATGCCTCAGAATTTAATATGCATTGCTCACGCACAGCACCTTTTATTCTTCTTCAGGTTTAACTATCGTCACATGGCTAATACTTTATCCTTGTACAGGTAATTAAGAGGCTTTTGTTCGTTCCTGCATCATTAGCTGTTTCCGGAAATGATTATTTGTTGTGAAAATAGGACCGAAAGAGCCAAACACAGCTAATAATTTGTAGGAAATAATACTGAAGATAAATAGGACACACAGGTTTACGTGGAAAACTCCTAAACAAATTAGGGAAAAAAACCACGGGCAGGGATAGAAGAATTACACTATGAAAGAATATAGGAGTTACAATCTCTTTAGACCACTAGGAGA